>CM060732.1:46472552-46646552 GCA_030704615.1 Takakia lepidozioides
AATTTTATCAACTGTGTCGCTGCAGTAGCTATTTTTACTTAATCATCTACCCATGATATTATGAACATGATCACTTACCAATGGAGGGTCTACTACATAAACGTACACCGTCACCAGCATTAGTTCTAGGAATCATTTCTGTTCTAGGAACTAAAACTGATCGGATGAAAATCCACACAGCCACCTTATCATTCCAGTTGTCCCACCACTGCGAAAGATCTAATGTATGATCCTGCCACAACAGCTCTCTGCTAATTGCTTGGTTTGCATGCAAACACATTAAACATAGTTGTTTGGCGTCTCATAATTGCGTGACCTAACAAGAAATGTTGGTCTAGGCTCTCTCTCTTTTTCTCACTCTCTCCTTAGTGGGGCAAATCACACAAAGCAGATTGATGCTTGTGTAAAGGGATTTGTAGAGGATATCTGGAAAACTCGGATCAATTGTATGTTCCAAGGTAAGTCATACTACCGACGTCAGCCCTTGACAAAGGTAGTTTCTGTCCCTTTGTGTTCCGCTCAAAGTGGGCGCGGGGTCAATGGCCCCAAGGCTACGGCGAACAATGCCTTATGAATACATTCTCTCTCCCTTCAGTGCCATCATAGAAGGGACCGACATAAAAACGATTCACGTGAGCTCAAAAACGATTCACTTCTTAGATTTCGAAGCGGGATTCCATGTTTGTCTGAGAGAATCTAGTGATCTTGTTTCCTGGAGCCTGGATCGCTCCGGCGTCCCTTTCAGCTGCATACACATTGGAGCATGCTAGGGCTTGGAGCGGTGCTCACACAGGTGGATGATGAGGGAAGAGAGTTCGTAGTGGCTTATGCTAGCCGCTCGAACAACACTGCAGAGTCTAAGTATAACTCATATGAGGGGGAGTGCTTAGCTGCAGTGTGGGCCGTGGCACACTTCAGGTGCTATTTATACGGCAATCTCTTCACCCTTGTCACGGATCACTAGCCACTCACGTGACTGATGGAGTCAGACAAGCTTACGGGGAAGCTTGCACGGTGGGCACTTATACTCCAAGAGTATGACCCGCAACCAATTGAATTGGCGCCGTAACGAAACGAAATGAACGACGAAACAAAGAGAGCCTATTCTCGCCTCTGCTAAAACCAGTTCCGACTTGTCGTCACTGGAATATTCAATAATGCTTGCAATATGGATAAAATAATCCACTAGTAACTTCCTATATACCTAGATGAAACAACTTTGCGCTCCTAAAACGAAGATTTGTAGGAAGTGCACAAAAGATTGGGGATTGGCCCAACTTGAGTACGCTTTGGGCAAGGGAGGGTGAGTGGTGGGGCCCATCAATTACAAAATGAGGTGGTTGAGTGGATTACCTATAGCACAATTAGAGCAAGGCTCAAGCCAATTGGAGAAAGTGTTAGGGTGAGATAGATCATTTACCCGCCAGACATATACCCTTTGAGCTGGCCTTTACCCGCCTCTAGGGCAGGGTATATCCACATCCTAAGACTACAATTATGTATAGGATAAGGGTAATTATCTACTAATTGCCCTCCGATTATATTCAAATGGCAGGTAAGTAAAACCGTCGGGTCCGGTTATAGTTAAATGGTTATACCCTGATATACCAGCAAAGTTCCGTGTCAGAGAGAAAAGCAAAAACCATGCCCCACCGCTGCACATTAGAATGCACGGTAACGTTCCGTGCGCTCCAAATTGGAACCGGACCCCCGACCTTGCCATGTCCTTCCGGGCCCGTTATGGCTCACGCAAGTCAACGTCAGACGAGTCCTGCGCGCATATGGAGTCAGGTGATCATCCCACGCGTGAGACGTTGGCGAGCGTCAGGTTGAGCGGGAGGGTGGTGTGAGGTTTGCCATGCAACCGGTGGGGAGCAATCCAGCTGAAGGCACCCCATCTTCTTGAGCGCTTTGCACATGCCTCAGTAAAAGACATTTGATGTACCCACATACAGAGCCACCGGTGGGGATGCTCCTCACGCCACCCTCCCGTTCAACCTCTCGCTCGCCAGCGTCTCACGTGTGGGATGATCGCCTGATTCCAGATGCGCGCTGGACTCGTCTGACGTTGACTTGCGTGAGCCATAACCGGCCCGGAAGGACACGACAAGGTCCGGGGTCCGGTTCCAATTTGGAGCGCACGGAACGTTACCGCGCATTGTAATGTGCAGCGGTGGGGCATGGTTTTTGTGTCTTATCTCTCTGACACGGAACTTTGCCGCTTCCGTGCCTGATAGCGGCCCCGGTGGGGATGCTCGTAGTATGTATACTGATACAAAGCCCAAATGGATGAGTATATCTTATCAAATAAAATATCTATTGCCGCTACCAAGTTGTCACGATAAGTATATGATCATTAATAGATAGGATGATACACTAGTAACTAGAGTCATCCACCTATTCAAATAACTACAAATAATTATAGATAAGTTCTAAAATCTAAAACCAATAGATATACTAGCGACGAAGGTCGAGAGCTAGTTTAGCGTAGAACAGATATAGGGTGCCATAGTGCCACATCATTGTCGCCACGTTTTGTACGTCATCAATGTTTTGGGAATCTGCCCGGACTGCCCGGGAAAACCAAAAGTGAGCTATCGAGCTGTTTGATTTCTTTGTCGCTCGCTGGAGCAGGCAGTAGTAGTAAGAGAGGTCTGCAGGGATCCGTCCAGGTCCTATCCAGCTTTAGGTGTCCAGATTGAGAATGCCTAAGAGAGTATAATTTTTTCTTAGAAGCAGTTACTCGTAATTTAGGAGAATGGCTCCCAAGAGGAAGAGTGGTAAAGGTTCGAAGTTTGCGGATGATGCGCCTTGGCGAGCGGCGTAGAGAGGAAAGACCAACCCGAGAATTTCTCAGGGAGTCGTTTTTGTAGTTCGGCAGGGCGCCAATTTCAACTATGCCATGAGCATTATGAAGTTCTCTTTTTCTCTTTTTGAATTTAGGGAAGATCTCAAGCTGAAGAGTTTATGGCCACAAGGTCGGCAAACAAAGTCTTATGAGTAGTTCTCCCTCTCTCTCTCTCTCTCTCTCTCTCCAATCTGGTTTTTGACTTACCCAGGAGTTTTGCCAAGTACATTTCTATTAATATGGATGAACAGAGGGCATTACTCCTATTTTTGCAGCCTCTCATTTTACATTAATTGGGACGTTATGGCGCACGCGCAAGCTGACCGGTGGGCCCCTCGCACGAACGCCCGGCTCCCCACCCGGACCCGCCCGCCCGCCCGCCGCTGCGCGCGGTTGCCCACCTGTTGCTGCAGCCCCACCAGCGCGCCCGCGCTCCGCCGCGCCCGCAGTCCGGCGCGGCCAATCCGCCCGCCAGTCCGTTGCCCGTGAGTCCAGTTCCCCTCAGTCCGCCAAACCGCCAGTCTGTCGGCCAGTCTGCTGTGCACGCCAGTCCGTTGTGCCAGTCCCCGCAAGTCCACCCAACAGTCAGCTGTGCCCGTCTGCAAACTGAGGTCGCAGCAGACTGGCGCACGTGAATCTTGCAGCGGACTGCTTGCGAACAGTCCCCTCCGGCGGACTAGCCAGCGGACTTGCCCTTAGGAGACCGGCAGCAGACTTACCCAGACGTTGCTGGCAGCACACCCGAGCAGACTGACCTTGCACCATACTTGCGCAAGTGAGTCTTCCAGCGGACTTCGCTAGAGGACATTATCAGCGGACTCGTTTGCCATCAGACTTGCGGAGAGAGTCCCGCAAGGCTGCCATCCACAGCACCAGGTCTGTTGTCCGCTCACGCGCGCATATGATGTACGCAACTGGTATACCGTTAAGCCACTCGTCGAAGACCATCAACGTGTACAATGGGAACTGTTCAAATGCAGAATATCAGATGCTGCCAGTGTGCATACATCCACTACTTCTGCAAGTGGATAAATTGTGAAAGGGATGAAGAGTACCTTGTGGTGGTGATTTGTCCCAAAGATTGCATCGCATGCAACGATACGGGCATGGCCTAATTGAAGCATTCGCTTCTTCTGCCACTCAGTCTGTATGCCGATTGTGAATGTTAAGTCGCCATCGTAGTGCTTGAATCTCCTCTTGATAGAAGAAGACCGATTTCGGGTTCTGGTCTTTCCACATGCGGACACTCTCCACATCGTTGGCATGTTTTTTGAACGTTTGCCACGCCCGTTTCTCGGCCAGGTTGCGCACATCCTGCTCCAGCAAAAAATCGTCCCGTGTCCATGCATCCCCCAACCCGGTGTTGTTCATGACGTAATCTTTATGTTCCATCATGATTTGGGCGACTGACAGGCCTCGGCAAAGACACTCCATGGCCCATGCTTTCAATTCCTCGCTAATGTGTGGTGCATAGGCGTGGCGAGTGTTCCTGAACTCAACGGACTTCCCATGACAGGCGTTCTCTTTCGCGTCAGTATGCCCCATATTGTTATAGTACGTAAGGACACAAATGTCGGGGGCGAGATAGCATTGCTGGACCTTGAAACAACACTAGCAACCACGCTTGTAAGACTCTCCATATTCCAACTTCTTTCTCCTTGGGCCTTTATGAGGGTGAGATGTTCCAGCACCCACAAGAGGTCCTCCACGTTTCAGTTTGGGATCCTCCACTATCGCATTGTTGGTGCGCTTGTCATCTGGACCGTAGCAACATTGATACCTGGACATAAAAATCACAATGGATATCCATCGACTTCTCGAAGCATGAAATCATAGAACGTGGGTACGAAAAATGGCAACAGACATGCAATCAGACTACAAAAGGACGATGAGGATGGAGCACACATGATATTGTTCAGAGAACTGCTGGCTCTCGGCTCTTTTAGCATGCCGGGTTGCACTTTAGTATGGACATTCACCCAAAACTGAGTGGGGTAGTCCACCAAACTCTCCTCTCCAAGGAGAAAGTCATCAACTCTATCCCACGGTATGCAGGCCTTCAGAACATTCTGTCTGGCACCCATATAACCATATTGCATGTCTCTCTTCCATTGGAGGTCCTTCGTGTTGAAGGGTCCTGGTTTGGGTGGTTGCAAACTTTGTCGAAGAGGCCGTATAATCCAACATCCCTTTTTTAGTATATCATCACCTTCTGCTTCCACGTCCAAGCCCTGTACAGTACAGAGGACACGCTTCAGAACCTACAAGAAACGCGCCGCAGTACACTGGACACGATGGACAACGTGCAAGGAGCATCTGTGCGCACGTTTACGGCTGCTGGCAAGTGGCAGACGACTTAGAATTCATGCCCTAAAAATGGAGGGCTCAGATGGCATTTGCGAACGGACGGTCCAAATGCGGCATCAGCAGTGGACTGGAGGAAAGCGGACTCATGGGCGGCGGACTGGCGGGCAGACTGTTGGGTGGACTGGCACAACGGATTGGCATGGATGGCGCAGATGGGTTTCTCAGAATGGACGATCCAGATCCTTCGGCCGGCGCGGACTGGCATACTGGCAGACTGGGAGGCAGCAGACGGGCACAGCGGACTGTTGGGTGGACTTGCGGGGACTGGCAGAGCGGACTGGCGTGCACGGCAGACTGGCGGTTTGGCGGACTGAGGGGAACTGGACTCACGGGCAGCGGACTGGCGGGCGGACTGGCTGCGGCGGAGAGTGGGCAGGGCTGCCGCGGGCGCGGCTAGTGGGGCCGTGGCAGCAGGTGGGCGACTGCGTGCAGCGGCGGGCGGGGGGGGGGGGGTGGTCCGGGTGGGGGGAGCCGGGCGTCCGTGCGCGGGGCCCACCGGTCAGCTCGCGCGTGCGCCATAACGTCCCAATTATTGTAAAATGAGAGGCATTTTTGCAAATCCCTAATTAGGGTTCTGAATATTAAGAATGCATGAGGCACATGTCATAACCAGCTAGAGAGTTCCTTGAGAGTTCCTCAAGTGGTTGGGGCCCTCTAATAAACACCACCACCTACTAGTTGGGTCTTCAAAGCCATAGGAGGTGGCCCTTAATGAGCTGGGTCTCTTTCCCCTGCACCTTTATTCCTTCAAGAGTATGGAAAGAGAAGAGCAGCTCAGCACTGTTCATCTCAAAGGAGGAAGGGTGCTGCAAGAGGGAAGGAGGAGACTGACTACAATGGCCTCTTCCTCAAGGAACAGCCAGCTAGAAAAACTGAGCAAACAGGTTCCTCACTACTTCATTTGCAGTTGTTTTGCTACTGCAATGTTTTTGTTTCTCATTTTAGACTTCAGCTCCAATCTCAGCTCCAATCTCCTATTAGCTTCTCTCTCTCTCTCTCTCTCTCGGATCCTCATTTCAATCCTCCTTCAGTTCAGCATTATGAAGGTCTTTCTTTCTCTTTTTGAATGAGAGATCCTCATGTCAATCTTCCTTTTAGTTCAGCCCACATACTTGAACTATCAACATTTCAATACTCCCATTTTGATGTAGAGAAAGAATGCTTAGGGATAGGGTTTCCATCAATTTGGGTTCAGGAAATGACTCGGCATCACCTACAATGCATAAGTCTAAGAAAGAATTGTCATTTTGGGTAGTTTTCTCACCTCCGGAAGGTGACGTGTTGCAGCATCCAGATCCAATAGGGTATGGGCTTGCCAGTGAGGCATTTGTGGAGCCAGCTGGGCCTGACTGCATCATTTCTTGGACAACCAAGACCAATCAGACTACTTGGCTTACAGGTCAGCCTGTACCACCTCTGGATCTGTAATTGCAGGAGTTAACCTTAGCTCCGATTAAATACATTGGGGCCAATGGAATGCTTGAAGCAGGAAAATATGCTGCGAATTGTTCATAAGCTTTGGGTCCATTTAGCTGTCAGAGCCACAAAATGACACATACTATGGGCAAAGACTGTATGCTTGGCTGTACCCTGTTCCCATCGAAAGAGGTCAAGAAATTGACTAAGGATTGCACGGTTATGGGTGTGGTGGGGAGGCTTGCAAGATCTATGAGCGAATACAGCGGGAAGGGGTGACACCTGACAGGGTCATATTCACTTGCATTCTCAATGCTGGTGCCAGCCTACAAGCCCTAGAAATGGGCAAACACGTCTAAGTCAATGGTGGAACAATCGAGGCAAAAAGGTGAATGTCTGTTGGAAGCAGACGCAAGTCAGCATATGAACTAGTGTGATAAGTAGGGTTGGGATGTTTGTTGGAACAATTCTAGGCTGTCATTGTCAGCTGCTAGCAGCAAGAGCAAGGATATATCATGGATAGCTGAAGGAGCAGGGATAGAGTGTGGGTCCAGATTCATCCAAGAGGAGTGAAGCCCGCCCACATAACGTTTGTGTGCGTTTGCAGTGCATCTGGCAGCCCTGGAAAAGGGCAAAGAGATCCATGGTAACATCATCAAATCTACAATTGTACCAGATGTGATCCTAAACACTGCTCTGGTGGACATGTATGCCAAATGTGTGAGCATTGAGGATGCGGAGGGAGTGTTCAACACTATGGCTGAACAAGATGTGGTGTCGTGGAACGCAATGCTTGCAGGGTGTGCACAACAGGGGCGCGGAAGGGGGCTTTGGAGACCTATGAGCAAATGATGGGGGAAGGGGTGCATGGTTGCATCAAAGCTGGAATTGTACCAGATGTGATTCTGAACAATACCCTCGTGGACATGTTTCAAGCACAAGATTACGTATGATTCCTTGTGGATCAATAGCTACAAGAAACCTGCATGGGTAGATGGTCAACTAAAGGCAGCAGCTGCAGCGGCATAGTCGATAAAATCAGGCGCCTCAACCATGACCACAACTTCTGGAAGAGGATCAAGAGAGAGA
Organism: Takakia lepidozioides; assembly: GCA_030704615.1. Lineage (NCBI taxonomy): Eukaryota > Viridiplantae > Streptophyta > Takakiopsida > Takakiales > Takakiaceae > Takakia > Takakia lepidozioides. The sequence continues at coordinate 46,480,273 of CM060732.1, forward strand.
GTCCACAATGCCTCTTCTGGCACTTTCTGGGCATGTGAAGATGCTTTCTGAGGCAGGCAGGCTGAAAGAGGCTCTACAGACTTTAAACCAGGGAGGCATTTCAGCAGATTCAGATACGTAGGTCTGTCTCTTGCATAACACTACAACAGATTGCGGCTTTTACGACTCCCATGGGTGCGCAGTCATGACAGATTTGTGGCAGAAATGCCATTTGCAGTCGTAAAATGCTTTTGAAGTCATAATGCAGGTCTGGGGAAGGCGTATATGCAACTGCATGGCTCCGGACTCTGCGGAACACAGGTCAAACATGTTTGACCATGAATATTGGCATGGCAGATATGACTACCAGTTACGGTCATGGCTACACTAGAATGACGTGTGTATATTGCTAGAAAGACATATGACTTCATGACTCTCACTCTAATGCATTCTGCCAGATCATCACATGGATGAATCACTACATGACTGCACATGTCAACACATGCTTTTCTGGTTATATATATAATATATGAGTATTTATATTTTGAAAAAACGGAGACTCTGACCACTAGAATCAATTTAAAAAAAAAACAAAATGCAATTTAAAAAAAAAAAAAAAAACACATCGGCTGGTAAGTGCACAGTGTGTCGCCCTGGTGGTTTGGGGTTCAAACCCGCTGCCTTATCCCGTGTGTGGGATTGTTCGTGACAGTATGTCTGGGCGTTGATCGTCATGTACGTCTTATGGCCCATAAATGAAGGCGGGTGAATTTTCCCCCCTCCTCAAGGACCTGTGGTTTCCTTTAAGAAAAGAAAAAAAAGAAAAAAATCAAAGAGGGCTTTTAGGGTTTACAAAAAGGTTAAAAAACTTAAAAAGTTGCCCATCACGGTAGCGTGAACAGACTTAGAGCGAGCGGGAGGGAGAGAGAGAGGGTTGGGACTTAGAGCAGCGAGCGGGAGAGAGGGCAAACATGCATGGGAGGCCCGCAGTTGGATCAACCTTCGCATTTGGAGCAAGCAACTAGAAACGCTACGGTATGTGTGCGAGGAGGTTTCGGCTGGGAGCCCGCCGTTCTTGGGAAGTCAGCTTCGTCTTAGCGGCCGTGTTTCAATCTCTACCCGCTCGGCCCTGATTTTACAGCACGGAGCAGAGCTGGCATGAGTTTCTAAAAGATCCTTCACGATGGTGGGATTCCGCAATCGCAAGGTGTGGCTTTTTCTTAATGTACGATGTGAAGAAGTTTGTCCATCCTGCAATGTGGGTTGTTGGCTCCTGTTAGTACCATGATTTGGTATTCTTCCTGATGTTTACAAGGTTCTTGGGAGAGTTAGCTTGGTCTTAGCAGGCCGTGTTTCAATCTCTGCCCACTCAGCTGCACCGTGGTGGTTCTCACTGACCAATCTGACATTACCTGACTACAGAAAAAGCAGCACACTGAAGAGGTCCTCTTGGGTTCATGGTCAGTCAAATCCTCCATGGGCCATGACACAAGGTCGAGGACAATGTGGTGAGGGCACCTTCTTCTTCGACCTATTTCAGCCTATTTTGCCCTCTCATCAGACTCGGCCCTTCATTTGCAGAGTTGGCATGAGATTTTTAAAGATCCTTCACGATGGTGCGACAACCGCAATGGCAAGGTGTGGCTTTTCCTTAATGTACGATGTGAAGAAGTTTGTCCATCCTGCAAATGTGGGCTGTTGGCTCCTGTTAGTACCATGATTTGGTATTCTTCCTGATGTTTCAAGGTTCTTGGGAGAGTCAGCTTGGTCTTAGCAGGCCGTGTTTCAATCTCTGCCTGCTCATCTGCACCGTGCTGGTTCTCACAGACCAATCCGACATTACCTGACTACAAGACACAAGCAGCACACACAAGAGGTCCTTTTGGGTTGATGGTTGGTCAAATCCTCTATGGGTTCTTCTTCGACCTATTTCAGCCTGTTTTGCCCTCTCATCAGACTCGGCCTTGAGATGCATATTGAATTATGTAAGTTAGCTCGTTGCTCATTGATAAGTAGGGTTGGGGGTGTTTGTTGGAATGATTGTTGTATGCATGATTTTGTGCAGAGGCATAGATAGCTGAAGGAGCAGGGATAGAGTGTGGAAGAGGGCCAGATTTCAAGCTCCAGATTATCTATGATTCCCTGTGGAAGGATAGATACAAGAAACCTACATGGGTAGATGGTCAATTGGAAGCCGCAGCAGCAGCAGCACAATTGATACAATCAAGCACTGCTAATGAAGGCACCTTCTGAAACACATTTCACCCTATTTTCCCCTCTTATCAGAATCGGCCCTAAATTTTCATGTTCAATTCTGCAAGTTAGCTGGTTGAGTGAATCTAGTTGGAGTGACTTTGACATGATACTGCCAATGTGACAAGAGTATGCATTGAACCCATTGGTAGCGGGATATTGGGATATCTCTTGGCCATGTGCCATCGTCAAAGCTGAAACTGTACTAGTTGTCATTCTGACCACTGCCCTAGTGGACATGTATGCCAAATGTGGGTGCAGCAAGCCTGATGCAAAGGGAGAGTTCGACAACATGGCTAAATGAGATGTGGTGTTGTGGACTGCCATGATTGTAAGGTGTGTGTAGCATAGGTGTGGGAGTAAGGCTTTGGAAACCTAAGAACAAATGATGTGGGAAAGGATGAAGCCAAACCAGGTCATGTTCATTTGTGTTTGTTAATATGCATATGCGAGCCTAGCAGCCCTGGGAAGGGGCCAAGAGGTTCATGGTGACATCATCAAAGCTGGAATTGTACCTGATGTCATTCTGAACATTCCCCTGGTGTACATGTATGTCAAATGCGAGCCTGGTAGCCCTGGAAAGGACGCAAAGGTCCATTATCAAATCTGGAATTGTACCACTAGATGTCACTCTAAACACTGCCTTGGTGGATATGTATGTCAAATGCACGCCTGGCAGCCCTGAAAAAGGGTACAGAGGTCCACGGTGATATTGTCAAAGTTGGTATTGTATTTGATGTGATTCTGAACGTTGCCGTAGTGGACATGTATGCCAAGGTTGCAGGGTGCAACTACAAGGATACATGGTTGTTTTGATAATATGGCTGAATGAGATGTGGTACCAGCCTAGCCCATAATTGCACTTACCTAGAGTAGGCAATGAGTGAAGACGGGGTTTGTGATGTTGATCGTCCAAGCTGGAATTAAACAAATGTTGTTCTGAACTATGCCCTTGTGGACTTGTATGCCAAATTGGGGTGCATGGAGGATGATGATCCCAGGATATGCACAACAGCGGCACGGGATGGAGGCCCTTTGGAGAGGTCTATGAGCAAGTGGTGTGGGAAGGGATACTGCAGCGCGACCACATCGCGTTTGTTACATTTGCAACATGTGTGCAAGCCTGGCAGCCCTGCAAAATAGCAAAGAGGTTCGTGGTGGAATTGTACTAGATGTCGATCTGAACTTTGACATGATGCCAATGTGACAACAGGAAAGTATCCAGAAACAGGTCACAGAGACGAGGAGAAGTTGTGGAATGGTGGGACAACCGAGGGAAAAAGGTTAATGCCTGTTAGATTATAGAGGGCAGACGCAATTCAGCATAGGAACTAGTGTGATAAGCTGAGTTGGGTGTTTCCTAGAACAAATGTAGGCTGTCATTATCAGCTGCAAGGCAAGGAAGTATGCATGATTTGTGCAGAAGCAGTGATAGCTGAAAGAGCAGGGATAGAGTATGGGTCCAGATTCATCCAAGAGGGCCAGATTTCAAGCACATGATTACCTATGATTACTTGTGGATTTAGCTATAAGAAACCTGCATGGGTAGATAGTGAACTGGAAGCCGCAGGAGTAGCGGCACAATTGATAAAATCAAGCACTGCTAATAAAGGCACCTTCTTCAACACATTTCACCCTGTTTTTCCCTCTTATTAGAACCGGCCCTAAATTTCTATGTCTGCAAGTTAGCTAGTTGAGTGAATCTAGTTTGGAGTGACTTTGACATGATATTGCCAATGTGACAACAGGAAAGTATCGAAAAACAGTTAACGGAGATGAGGGGAAGCTGTGGAATGAATACTTTTCTGACCCCAGTCAATGGTGGGACAACCGAGGCAAAAAGGTAAATGCCTGTTGGATTACAGAGAGTAACAGATGCAATTGAGAATATGAACTAGTGTGGTAAGTTGAGTTGGGTGTTTGCTGGAACAAATGTAGGCTGTCATTATCAGCTGCTAACAGCAATGTAAGGATATATGCATGATCTATGCAGAGGCATGGGTAGCTGAAGGAGCAGGGATAGAGTGTGGGTCCAGATCATCCAAGAAAGCCGGATTTCAAGCTCCAGATTACCTATGATTCCCTGTGGAAGGATAGCTACAAGAAACCTGCATGGGTAGATGGTCATGGGTAGATGGTAGATAGTTTGGAGTGATTTTGATATGATACTGCCAAAGTGACAATAAAAAAGTATCCATAAACAGGTAACAGTAGCAGATGCAATTCAGCACAGGCACTAAGGCAAACTCTCATTCCCCGTAAGGGTGTGTTTTGGTATCTGAGCGAATAAATATTTTATCTAAGAATATAATTTCAAAAATTCGTTATTTAATAATGTGCCACTGTCCCATGTTGGTCAGTAATAATAATTATAATAACAAATAATTATAATAATTATTTTAGTAATTATAATAACAATAAAGTAAATCTACAACCCCCAACAGCGACGCGTGTCAATTGACATGAGGAACCACGTGTCAAAATCACGATGCGACACATGCTGACGTCTGATTCCCTCCTCTGCAGTCGGATGGCGTCGTAGTTTGACACGTGGCGTGTTCTGTAGAGAGTACGTGTCTCTATTACACAGCGGCTGACATGGACCCGTTCAGTCATTCAGTAATGCCAGCGTGTATGACTACCCCCACAGCTGCTCTGGCGCCACGTGACAGCCAGCCTGGAGAGTCATATCTGCCATGTCACAACTGACTAGGTCTTTACGTCTGCAGAGTCAGGAAGTCGTAAATGGCTTCCATGACTGCATTTGCAGTCATAACACAGAGACGTAAAAGCCGCAATTTGTTGTAGTGTAAGTGCAGAAGATGAAAGGCCTTGAAGCTGGAAAGCAGGTGCACACTCACATTATCCAAAGTGGATTCACGCCAAATGTTTTTCTACTCAACACCCTTTGTCAACATGTATGTTAAGTGCGGGAGCATCACATGTGGATGCTCACCAAGTGTTCAACAAAATGCTTCAACGACCAAGCAAGGGTGTGGTACGAATGCTTTGGAGACCTATGAGCAACTGATGCGCGAAGGGGTGAAACCCAACTACATCACATTCGTTTGTGTTTGCAATGTGTGTGCAAGCCTGGGAGCCCTGGAAAAGGGGAAAGAGGTCCATGGTGACATCGTCAAAGCTGGAATTGTACCAGATATCATTCTGAACACTGCCCTGGTGGACATGTAGGCCAAATGTGGGTGTATTAAGGATGCAAAGGCAGTTTTCAACAATATGGCTGAACGAGATGTGGTGTCGTGCCGCGCGATGCTTGCAGGGTATGCACAACAGGGATGTGGGGTGGAGGCTTTGGAGACCTATGAGCAAATGATGGGGGAAGGGGTGAAGCCCAACTAGATCACGTTTTGCAATGCATTTGCAAGCCTGGGAGCCTTGGAAAAGGAGAAAGAGGTCCATGGTGACATCGTCAAAGCTGGAATTGTACCAGATGTCATTCTGAACATTGCCCTAGTGGACATATAGGCCAAATGTGGGTGCATTGAGGATGCAAAGGCAGTTTTCATCAATATGGCTGAACGAGATGTGGTGTCGTGCCGCGCGATGCTTGCAGGGTATACACAGCAGGGATGTGGGGTGGAGGCTTTGGAGACCTATGAGCAAATGATGGGGGAAGGGGTGAAGCCCAACTAGATCACGTTTTGCAATGCGTGTGCAAGCCTGTGAGCCCTGGAAAAAGGGAAAGAGGTCCATGGTGACATCGTCAAAGATGGAATTGTACCAGATGTCATTCTGACCACCGCCCTGGTGGACGTGTATGCCAAATGTGGGTGCATTAAGGATGCAAAGGCAATTTTCGACAAGTTGAACGAGATGTGGTGTTGTGGAACGCGATGCTTGCAGGGTATGCACAGCAGGGGCGCGAGATAGAGGCTTTGGAGACCTGAAGGTGGAAGGGGTGAAGCCCGACCACATCACGTTTGTGTGCGTTTGTAGTGCGAGTGTAAGCCTGGCAACACTGGAAAAGGGCAAAGAGGTGCATGGTTGCATCGCCAATGCTGCTGGAATTGTACCAGATATGATTATGAACAATACCCTCATGGACATGTATGCAAAATGTGGGTGCATCGAGGATGCGGAGGGAGTGTTTGACAGTATGGCTGAACGAAATGTTGTGTCGTGGAACGATGATCACATGATATGCCTAGCGTGGTTGTCATAGGGAGGTCCTGCAACTATTTAAAGGAATGCAAAAGAATGGCTTGAAGCCGGATAGTGTCACCTTTATATGTGTTCTCCCTGCATGCAGCCACACTGGCCTATTGAATGAAGGAAGACGCTACTTTTGATTCCCTGAGTCATGATCATGGTGTCACTATGACAGGACAATACTTGGGCTGCATGGTGGACCTTCTTGGACGTGCTGGGCAATTGGATGAGGCAGAGGGCCTCATTAGATGTCAATCAAAGCCAGTGTGGAGGGCTTTGCTGGGTGCCTGCGGAATCCATGGCAATGTGGAGATGGCTGAACATGCGGCAACATCTATCCTCAAGTGGGATGAGCATGATGCCGTGACTTATGTGTTGCTATCAAACATCTATGTTGCAGCTGGCAGGTGGGATGATACTGCAAAGGGTAGAAGAATGATGACGGTCAGAGGGGTTGGAAAGGAGCCAAGTCGTTGCTGCAGTGAGGTTGGCAACATGGTGCACACCTTCGTTAATGTTAATGAATGCAAGTGGTGAGGAACAGCAGTTAATGCATTCCCCCATTTTCTCTTTTTGGAGTTTGTTAGGGATTGGAGACAACACATAGTTACAGAAGAACATAAAAAGCTCATTGAGATGGAAAGGGAAAATACCATCAACCCAAAAATAAAAGCAAAGAGAGACCATGATACGTACATATACAGAACTGGTATTGAAAATTTGGAGAATGATTAGAGCAACACCGATCGACCATACCTTCCGGAAGCTAATTGTAATCTGCCCCTCATGTATGGTACTTGAAAGAGGTTAGTTTTCCTCCACTGTAATTAAACCCCTAAACTTCCAATCATTTTTTTTTGCCAAACTACAAAAATACTGGACCTCAAGCCATTGAAGACCAATAACATGCAAAAAATTTAGATCCATGACACTGGCTCTAAGAAAAAAACAAGAAAAAAAAACCGTGGATGTTGCTGAAGCAAGTAACTTAGGGCCGGGTTCCATGGGCGCTCCCAAATGCCCTCCCAAGCAAATGAATCGCCCCTTAAAAATGAGAAGGGGCGGTTCCTTGGACACCTTTCCATTCATCCCTCTAGAAATCTTTGGCACCAATTGCTCAGGGCCCATGACATAGTAAATGGACAATTAATATAAGTTTTGGATGGAAATATCAAAGATCAATCCCTCCCCTAAAATTTAACTTAAGTTTATGTATTATGTAAGTCCCCAGCTATAGGAAAAGACAAAGGTGTCAGTTAGGGGCGCCCGGGAAACTCGATCGCCCTTTGTCAAGGGACGGTTTTTTTGCGCCCCTTAGCAAGGGCCCATTCTGTGGGGGGGGGGGCGCCCCTTAGGGTATACGCTATTTGGATCAATAGCGTTTTCACTAATCCTGGGGCGATTCATTTGGGGGGGGGGGGGGCTCGTATGGTATCACTTGACTCTACGGAAGGTGGATACTGGATACCTTTATGACATCCAACATGTAGTTTGAACCCACAATCACTAGTGAGGCGCCAGCATATGCCCTTACCAACAGGACTCAATGTTGGTATGGGTGAGCTTCATGGTTATATAAGCCTACACATAAAAAACTTTCAGTATTTCAACCATATATATATATATATATATAGGGAATCACCTTGGAAACGACAGCTCACAAATCAGGCCCCTTCAGGCCCCTTGATTAAGTGAGAGGAGAAAATAACTAGTGTTGTATTGGTATGTCCATTTTGGCATACCTGACTGGTCGTGGTAGGTTCAACTTGGCTGTTGGGTGCCCGTGGTAGATTAGGACTAGCCAGGTAGGTTATAGGATGGGTATGGGTATTTCGAATTTTGAGATAGCCTGGTCCTAGGCATGGGTATGACAAAAACTCAAATGACATACTGGGGTGGTATTTACAATGGTATGGTTATATTTCTAATGGCTGGTATCTTCAACAATTCCATTATATATTATGGTATTTTAAGGTTAATTTCATGTTAAATTTATATGTCTTTTATATTTGTACCCACAAACCTCTCAGTGTTGTTATTTATAATTTATATTTTTGGTACATGGTTAATCCATGCTTACTCCCATAACCAAGGATGACAAGTGGTTAATCCGATAACCTGGATCCATGCGGCTCAATATAGTGCTATTTTTTACATTGCACAAATGTGAATGAGGATAAGCACAAAAAAATTGTGTAATTACACATAGCCATGCTAGCTTGGGTTTATCAATCCTCAATACGGGTCTCAAGCCAAGTACGAAAATAGTTCATACTTAGACTGGTATGGTAAGCAAGGGGGGTAGGTCCATTGTTCAAAACCCGGGTCCAGGGTATAGCCGGGGTATACGCCCCAAGACATACTCAACTGGTATGTTCTACAATACCCTTTACTCATACCAGTGCACATACCCCGGCCGACTGGCACATACCAGTACAACACTGAAAATAACCTTGCCCAAGGGAAGGGAGAGAAGATCATACAACACCCATCCAGGTAGCAGGATTTGACCCCAGAATCATCTGGGTGGCACGTCGCCAGGATCATACTGCCCAAGGGAAGGGAGAGAAGAACATATCACACCCCTCCAGGGGTCAACCATACAATTTAGCACTTGGAGAGAAAAATAATCTAGCCATATAAAAAAATTCAGATAACCGCCCAACACTGGAAATACGGACTTAGATGGAGCTTTGTTGGTATTGTGCAAGGATGGGGAAAATCAATTGCTGAAGTGTGAAACAGCTAAGAAGTTGCTTTGAAATCAGTTTGATTTCTAGGAAAGGCAAGGAAGTTGAATGTCCAGCAAACTTGCAGAGGAGACAACTCTACGCACTAACCCATTTGGTTGTTGAAAGAAAGACAAACGAGTTTAACATCCAAGGATTGACTCTGATGTGCATAAATTGGCTCTTGTGGAACAAGTGCAGATGGAGGATAGATTGTACTCATAAGATGTTGTTTGCCGTAGCCTTGTGGCCATTGACCCCGCGCCCAGTTTGAGCGGGAACAAAAGGGACAGAACCTACCTCTGTCAGGGGCTGACGTTGGTAGTAAGACTTATCTCCATATAAAGAATTAATCCGGGTTTTCCAGATATCCTCTAGAAATCCCTTCACACAAGCATCAATCTGTTGTGTGTGATTTGCCCAAAAACTAGGCCTCAGGAGGGCCTGGGATTTTGGCTCAGCCTCGAGACTTTCAAAGTTGGTAAACAGGGGTACAGGCACAATTCCCTTAATAGATTTGAAGAGAGCGTCTCTTTGGTGAGAAAACCCCAGACAGTGTATCAGAAAATGAATACTATCTTCAGATTGCCCACACAACGGGCAATTGCACTCTCCCTTTCCTCTCTGCTTCAGTTTGCTGTTCAAAGGTAGGCTTCCTGCCCTGAGTTTAAATTTCAGTCTAGTGCCGAGAGTGGGTAGACCCTTGAGGTCATCCAAGATGTCCTCCCCCATGTCACAGACTGGAAACAAGTTCAGGGAAGTTTTCTGCCTAACTTCATTTTCATCAGACAATCTCATGGCAACATACATGGCTGAGGACACTACAGCCTCTAAGTCAGATTTATCCAGCAGGGTCAAGACTTGCGGATCCAGGTCCAGGTCCTTGAGGATCTCTTCTACTCTCTTCTGCCAGGACTTAGCTTGTTTGACAGGGCGGTCCTGTTTCCAAGATATAGAGTCGATTAACTTAGGATATCTGGTGTTGGGCATATGTTGCAGCTGACCCCACCATCTGACCTTGAATTCATCTCGTGGGGAGCTTAAGGACGGAATGCCAAACTCACCCCGAACAGCCACATTGGCTGTTTTGGAGCATGTTGACATACACTCCTTAAGCACCCCCACTTGAATGGATTCTAGAGACTTAGCCTGGTTGGAGTTATCAACCCATATAGCAGATCCGTACTCCAAGGCAGGTCTAATAACGCGACAAAGCATGGTTTTCTTAACCTCAGAGTTGACCCTTCTGCAGTGGAAAAATTGAGTGAGCCCCAGAGCTTTGCCCTTGCCAGTTTGAACAACTTTCCGGATATGTGCATCCCAATTTACAATTGGAGGAGAACTCAACGCCCAGGTAAGTGTAGGAAGGGAGGACCGGGATCTCTTGGCTACCCCACTGCCACTTAAGATCACTTCCTCCCTCTCCTCTGTCGTTGAATGCTACCACTGCACATTTGCTGACATTAGCCTCTAGCCCCCAAAGATCAAAGTATCTCTTCGCGCAATCAATCAACTCCTGGAGATTGGTTGGAGTCTCCCCTATGCCTGCGAAGTCATCCGCAAAGATAAGGGCTGGTATGGTGGTATCACCCACCCTTAACCCAAATCCCTCACTTTCCACATCCTCAAGGAGTTGATTGATGAAAACATTGAAGAGCAGAGGGGAGAGAGTACATCCTTGAGCTACACCTTGGTCTATGTCAAAGAAGTTGGACTTCTGTCCGTTAACAGTGACACAGCTTTTGGTGTGAGCATACAAGTTGTGGACAACTCTCCACATCTTTCCCTTGATCCCACAAGACCAGAGGCGGAACCATAGGCCATCTCTCCACACTGTGTCATAAGCCTTTTTGACATCCATGAAAAAGACATAAGTGGGTTTCCCTTCTTTTTTCCTTCCCTGGATAATCTGGCTTAGAGTGAAGATATGATCCACACAGCCCCTGTTTCGCCGAAAGCCAGCTTGGCCTTCGTGGAAACAACCTCTAGACTCCAGATCAACCTCGAGACGAGTACTTATAACTCTGCAGAATGTCTTGCCAACAGCATTGGGGAGCGTGATGCCACGGTAGTTCCCCGGTTCTTCTCTGTCACCCTTCTTGTATAGATTGACAATGACCCCCTGTCGCCAGCGAAAGGGGATCATTTCAGTCTTCCAGATAAGGTTAAAGAGGAGAACTAGGGCCTCTATCATGGGATCGCCACCGTGCTTGATAAGCTCGTTGACAATACCATCAGGTCCACCAGCTTTATATCCATTTAAATGTTCAATTGCTTCCACAATCTCAGAAGAACTAATGGGAGCATTATAAGCCATTGAAATATACTCCAGTTCATCAGGGCTGTTTTGAATCATAGGAACAGTTTTTCCAACTGAGTCCCTCCATTTAGCATAAGACCCCTCACTGTTAGACCTAGAAGTTCTGCCAAGGATACTGTAGTGAGTTTCAAAGGTTTTGACAATGTCAACCGATGAAGTCACCACTCCACCTTTAGTAGTCTTCAGCGCTTGTACTTGCTGACCGTTTTTCGGCTTGTACAAACGTTGAAGGGCCAACCAAAATTTCTTGTCATTACCACCATGGTGGTTTGAGTTTATTTCAATGTATAACTTGTCCTAGTATAATTTCTTCTGAGACCTAACAAGCTGATTGATATCTTTACGGAGCTGGTAGTACCTCGCCCACAATTCTCTGTTGGTTTCCAAATTGCAGCACTCTTTATAGAGGGCTCGTCTCTCAGCTATCTTGAGTTTAATCTCATTGGTCCACCAATTAACTGCTCTACCGCACACAATTAGTTTCCTCCCAATGATCTTGTCAGCCGCGGAGGAAACGAAACTCTCCCAAGAGTCCACTGCTCTTTTGACTTCATTTCTTGCGTTAACAGAGCGTGACTGAAGTTCTTGGAGCGATTGGACAAATATGAGGGAGAGCCTCTTGCAAGGCCTGGACGATAGATGGAGGATAGAGTAGGCCAATGGGGGGCCTACTCTTGGATCCTTGTGGGTGACAGCTATTCTGGAATGTGAGCCCTCGTCCCTCAAATTGTTTCGGTGGGGTTCCTATCCACATTCAGTGCAATCAAATGTGGTTGCTCCATTTGCCCAATCACGCTAGAGATATCTTCCTTCATACTCGGATTGGTCCCAAGGGACCCACATATCATTGCCTAGTCTCATTCTCGTTGGTGGAGGAGTGTACTCTCCTAAATCCTCAAACTTTCCTTAGCAAACTGAAGTTAGTCATAAGTTCAGCGATGTGAAGTCAAGCTGGACAAGGAAGATGAGGCCTTCCATTGGCTCCGTAGATTGCCCCTCACCATCTTCCCAACGACAATCTCTCCACAATCGGAGTGAAAAAGTTGAGAGAATTGGGGAATTGAATCTAAATGTCGCATCTTCCATAGACTAGCAGAGTGTTTTCCTTGATAATCTGACTTGGAAACAGTAAACAAAGGTGAAATCACCAAATCCTCATCATTCGTTACCTTTGGCAGGGAAAATCCTTGGGGAAAGACGACCACCTTTGTGTGACTGCGGTCCCAACTTCCCTATTTAAGTCTCCTGTTTCTCACTCGGTTTCCAGACTGCCTATTCTTCTCCAAGTCCTCTGCCGCTTGATCTGATTATAGTCGGCAACCATGGCGTCTGCTACCGCCTGCGCCTCCACCTCCTTTGCCGGGCAGGCAGTCTTCAAGCAAGCCAATGAGTTGGCTCGCAAGGTTGGTACCAGTGAGTCCAGGGTGCAGATGCGCAAGACTGCCAGCTCCAGCATCTGGTGAGTTGAAGGCTTTCATTGAACTATTTGGTTTGATTCTGAGCACTAGCATCAATGCCCAACTCTGGGATCCGAAGGCTCATACATGTGCCCTTCTTTTCTTACAGTTTCTGTCGTCTCCTCAAGGAATCTCTGCCGTGCAGTCCTCTGTGTTGTTTCTAGCAGCCGTCTTTCCAACGAACTTTCTATTGTGTAGGCTAGATCAACGCTCTGACTACCCTTTGCGACCACTCTTACTTGGGTAGCCTTTGCTGCTTCAATCTGATTCTTTCTTTCTGGTTCGATCTTGCTTGACTTGTCTTGTACAGAAAATCTGTATCTAACATGGTCAGCTTCACTTGTGCAGGTATGGCGCGGACCGCCCCAAGTACCTGGGCCCCTTCTCCGGTGAGACTCCCTCGTACTTGACCGGTGAGTTCCCGGGTGACTACGGTTGGGACACCGCAGGACTTTCTGCCGACCCTGAGACATTCTCCAAGAACAGGGAGCTCGAAGTTATCCATGCTCGCTGGGCTATGCTCGGAGCTTTGGGGTGCGTGACCCCCGAGCTTCTGGCCAAGAACGGGATTAAGTTTGGAGAGGCTGTGTGGTTCAAGGCTGGATCTCAGATCTTCAGCGACGGTGGCCTCGATTATTTGGGCAACCCATCTCTCGTCCATGCCCAGAGCATCCTTGCTATATGGGCTTCCCAGGTCATCCTCATGGGAGCTGTGGAGGGCTACCGCGTGGCTGGAGGACCTCTGGGTGAGGTGACCGACCCCATCTACCCTGGTGGCTCCTTCGACCCATTGGGTCTCGCCGACGACCCCGACACCTTCGCCGAGTTGAAGGTGAAGGAGCTGAAGAATGGGCGTCTTGCCATGTTCTCCATGTTCGGATTTTTCGTTCAGGCTATCGTGACCGGAAAGGGCCCATTGGAGAACCTGTTTGACCACTTGGCTGACCCAGTTGCCAACAATGCCTGGGCTTATGCCACCAACTTCACCCCCGGATCTTAGAGCCCATCAGTGGAATTGGGTGCAAACTCTTCCAGAAGTGATCAATGTGGATTCTAGCAAACTCTTCCAGGAAGTGATCAATGTGGTCTACTCTACAAATGTACTATAGGCTGTTCCTCTCTGTAGTTTTCAAAGAACTGAACGAGGCTATCTGGTCTCCAATCCCCGGCATTCACTTTTCGCCACATGGTTGTTGTTCAAAGTGGATATCGAATCTTTTGCAGTAAAGTCCACTTTTGTTCTATATTTGTTGGATCAACAACACGCTGTACCTCAATGCATGGAGGCTTAATTCAGGTGGTGTAATGTAGTTGAAGTGGGTTGGAAACGTCTTATAACGCGCAGGATGTGAGCAAAGCTCGAGATACATACGAGATGACAGCTATAATACCCCTCCTGACTAATTCATGCAAACTGTGGCTTTTGAAAACTGATCAAAAGATGCTTGAGAGCCTGCAGTGTAATCCAAAAGAACAACCGGATTGATTCTGACATCTACAGTGTGATGAAAGCACAGCTTGGAGGATAGGGATTCATACAGAGTTTGATACGGCTGTCTCTTTTCAAAGATTTTCTCAAATAGATGGCATGCTAGGCCGTGGCTAATTGCATGGTGTCTCCAGGCAGCCTCTGGCAACAAGAACACAAGGTCCACATCCAGTAACAAATAATCACGGTGATACCATGACAGTTTCTACTTGCTTAGTTGTACAGCTGCACATGTGAAGGTAGACTAAAGTCTCATCACATGGTGTTATATTGCTGTCCTGCATTGGACCCAGTCCCTCCCAGTCCCTATTCGATTCTATTCTTGATTTATTGGAAACAATTGAAGAGATGTAGAAATTCTACTTCGTATCCCTCAATAATGAGAAAAAGGTCGGTCTTTCCATCTTGTATGAGAGCTTAACCATCACAATGAAAACTTTGGCAAATTAATTGTCTCAACCGAGGTAGGCGATATGTAAACCCCTAGTAAAAGCCGGAAAGTAAAACACCCAGTGTTGTTTCAGCAATTTTGGGGTGCAAGACTCTCTCTTTAAATGCATTAAGTTACTATTCCTTGCATTCTGCCCTGAATGCTCTTATATAAGGTTTCCCTGCTGCACTTGTTGATCATCATGGTTGGATTGTGATAGTCACCAGGGATATAAAAAATCATGTACTCCAACCTCTCTCTTTCCTTCTGACATACGATAATCCTAGAGAGACCACTTTTTCGTATCGCTTGCAACCCAATCTGTGGCATGATGTAATGTTTACAGGTTTAGGAAAGACAAGAGTAGCTTGAGGCTGACTGTTTTGGAATTTCCAATTTGTATTATTAGGGTCCCCAGCAGGGGAGGGTTGCGCCGGCCAAGGAGGTAGTGCAATACCAAGGCGACGCGCGCGGGCCCTGGCAGCAAGCTGCCGGGTGGGCTCGCACCCGAGAAAAATTAGATTAATATCATGAGACTCGATGAGTCTCGTATCAGATATTAAACTGATAAGAACAGATACTACACTTGATCTTAGCCAAAAGGCCGAGAAAGGTATACTTTAGTATGAGAGGTCGAAGAGTTATATACTTCGCTGGATCCTGAATATGCACAATCGATATGGGATAATGTTTTGCTCGGTGATTTATCTCGTCTTGCCAAACCGCCTCCTCAGTGTCTTCCGCAATTTGGCCGCGTGTGTTGGTCGCAAGAGGAGAGAGACTGCAGATTTCGCAGTGGGAGCAATCGGAGCCCAACAATAGGCGGCCAAGAGATGAGGCGGGGCGTTTGGCTTTGGGTTTGCACTTGTACATGAGAGAGAGAGGCGAGTGAATAACAGCTTTGCTCTATTGAAGATTTCATAGGGCCTGCTTTGTCTGAGGCATGCGAGATGCCCAGAGATACTGAGAGCTGGAAATCATTTGCGAACATGTACCTTCACCGGCAGCATTGCTGTATATTTGAACAATGGTTTGAAGTTTCGGTTGTCAGCATAATAGGACAATGCCACGGGATGCTCACTGGAAGCCCACACCTTTTCCCGTTCATACGCCAGTCACTAGACCAGGCTTGTCACAGCCTTGATGATGAAAAAAGCTAACCTAATCTTTCGGGGTCAGGCTCGGTCGCAGGGAGGAGGGGGACAGTATGGAGAGGCCAAAAAGATGGAGAAGTTGATAACCCCAAAATGGTAGCCACGAGGTGCTCTTTCCAGAGGCAGTCCTGGTTCTCGACCCACTGAATATTAAACTCAGTCCGAAATTGCATTGCGCTCACACTTAGGCAGCTATAGTCCAGTTTCATAGGCCTTTGAGGGCTCCTACGCTCCAGTTCCCTGCCCATTTGAATCATTTCTCCTTGCAAGGTCATCCAAGGTGAACATAGGCCTGCTGGCAGGAGGATCAACCCGTGTGAGTGCGTCAGCATTTGTGTTCTCCTTAGCCCTTCTTGGGTTACTTCTCACTACCCTTCGATATCATGCAGGATTTGATTTCTCAAGAATTAGTTGGTGTGAAAGTGACAAGAGAAAGGCTTGATTCAACCAGCAGCCCCAGGTGCTACATTGCAATTCCCACTTTCCATTTTCATCAACCTGAGCGCACTTCAATCTCTCTCTCACTCACTCCTCTGCTCTCACTTTGGGTCTAATTCCAGTCAATCTCAGTTTTGTTTGAATATTCATTTGAGTTGAAGATACAAACATTGCTGTGGTAACATTAGTGAAATTATGTCCCCCAATATCATAGCATGAAATGACAAACCTACTCTTGTTGTCCAAATCGTCATAAATCGGAGTGGGAGAGATGGGGTTCATATGCTGTGGCATTAGACTCTGTAGCTTGTGGTGAAAACCCGTGTTTGAATGGAGCAGGGAGAGGGGAGGGGAGAAGAATGCCAAAAGGCTCAGATGGACTTACCCTGCTCTTTTTGGATTGAAGCCTGTGTGGCAACAGAGAACTTAATGTGCATTCTTCAATGCAACTAAAACTAAGTCCAAACATCAATGTCCGCTTCATGAAAGTAAATCGCTCCAGATTGAGTAAGAAAAGTATCCCAGGGAATAAAACTAAAGGGCCAACTCCTCCCAAAGCCACTCTCTATGCTTATTGCTTGGTCTGCAAACATCAAGAATAGAACCTTCATCGAAGAAAGGTATGGACTATAGACCTGAATGAAAGAAGGGAACTTTAAAACGTCTACAGAAAGCCTACAATAAATCACGGGACAAGAACGGGGAAAGAGAAGAGCGAGAGCCAGAGCTGGCTGGATAATCTATTCGAGGGAAGTATCGTGGAGGTCTCTCAGAGTGAGAGTTGTGACAGGGCTGACGAACGGCCCACGAAAATTCCGGTGCCAATGGAAGAGTTGCAAACGTTTTGAGTATAGTTGGATACCCCTCTAGATACCACAAAGGTGACAGCTTCTGGGTGTCGTCCTTGTAGGTTGTCGACCACAATTGCTGATACGAGGGACGGAGAAGAGTAAGGAGAATGTACTCACGAGACGTTGTTAGCCGTAGCCTTGTGGCCGTTGGCGCCCAGTTTGGCATTCAAACGGTTGCTTAGTAGTCCCCACGGAATGTAGTGTTGATGCAATGGCTGCTGGCCATTGAAAAACATTTTATATTGGAGAACTCCCGCCCCAATATGGCATAGATGACAGTGGACATTGTGCCCGATTAACACAAAATGTTTCTCAGTGAAATTCAGGCAATCTCTGTTCTCTTACTCCAAATTTTCAGGACGTTGACATGTTTTTAGTGGAAATCTTATAATATCTTTGTAGACTGGACCATAGAAGCTGTCATGAACGACAAGTAAGATCTCTGTCCCACACACGAACCATAGTGGTTCTTATAACTGAGGAGTCGGTTCTTAATCCACAAAAGCCCTAGGTGGGTTTGTTCAAGACTGGCCTGTTGTTTGGAGAATGGCTTGTGGAGCGTTGGTGGTTGTAGCTGATCTATACGAGGGTATCATTGAAGCTATAGCCGCTGAGCTGCCCACTGGCGGTTTGCACAGAAAAATCCAAGACCGCCAGACTTCAGACATAGGTGCACAATGATGGATTGAGAGTTGGCCAAACTCCTGTGGTGTGTAAACAGTTTGGAGCTCAATATGGCGATGGTTCCAATTGCAATGTATGCCACAGAACTCTAGGCAAAGAATACACTAGGTACTGTTTGGTGATGATTCAGGGGTTCATTGCTAGTGGTACATTTCATTCTGAAAGTAGAGGACTAGTGGTTCTTTATCTTGGATATGTAGCTTGAAGAAGCCTGTCCTCATGAAAGGATCTTTCCTTGAAGTACCTAAAAGCTGCAAGATACATTATGTGGGCTCATTAGTGGGTTTGTAATTAAAGGTTTGGAGTAATCCAGGATGGGGAGGTTGAATCAGGCACTATTGTCTGTTAAACATCAGACTGGCAACAGGGGTAGCATCTGCACCATCGCCACAGCTTTTGTAAAAGGTCCCAGAGAGGGAGTCCAAACAGACTGTCCTGGCACCCACAAGGATGTGAGGATACTATGTAAGGCAGCACAACTGAATGAGGCGCTCCGTATTTTGAATCGACCACACATTCAGGTAGACTCCAAAACTTATGTCCGTCTCTTACAGGATTGCATCGGTACAAAAGACCTAGCAAAGGGAAAGCAGGTGCATGCCCACATCCTCCAAAGTGGATTGAAGCCAAGCATCTTCCTACTCAACACCCTTGTCAATATGTATGCCAAGTGTGGGAGCATGTTGGATGCACGCGGAGTGTTTGATGAAATGACTGCACCAGACATGTTTACGTGGACAATGATGATGTCAG
Organism: Takakia lepidozioides; assembly: GCA_030704615.1. Lineage (NCBI taxonomy): Eukaryota > Viridiplantae > Streptophyta > Takakiopsida > Takakiales > Takakiaceae > Takakia > Takakia lepidozioides. Next base: position 46,498,980 of record CM060732.1, read on the forward strand.
GATATGCCAAGCATGGCCATGCTAAGGAGGCTTTCAAGATGTATGAGCAAATGAAACACAAAGGGGTGTCACCTGACAAGGTCACGTTCATTTGCGTTCTGAATGTGTGTGCCAGCTTAACAGCCCTGGAAAAGGGCAAAGAGGTCCATGCTGACATAATAAAAGCTGGAATTGCCTCATTTGTTAATTTGGAGAATAGCCTTGTTGACATGTATGCCAAATGCGGGAGCATCAACGATGCACGGCGAGTGTTCGACAATATGGCTAATCGAGATGTGGTCTCATGGAGTACAATGATCGCAGCATATGCTCAGCATGGGTGTGGTAGGGAGGCTTTCAAAATTTATGAGCAAATGCACTGTGAAGGGGTGAGGCCCAACTGGGTCACACTCATCTCTGTTCTCGATGCATGTTGCAGCCTTGGAGCCCTGGAAAAGGGCAAAGAGGTCCATGCTGACATCGTTAAAGCTGGAATTGCCTCACACACCAATTTGGAGACTGCTCTCATTGACATGTATTCCAAATGTGGGAGCATGAAGGATGCGCGTCAAGTGTTCGATAATATGTCTAAACGAGATGTGGTCTCATGGAATGCCATGATTGCAGGATATAATAAGTGTCGGTGTGGTAAGGAGGCATTCGAGATCTATGAAGAAATGCAACGTGAAAAGTTCATGCCAGACAGGGTCACATTTATTTGCGCTCTCAATTCGTGTGCTGGCCTAGGAGTCCTGGAAATGGGCAGAAAGGTCCACGCTGATATCAAGAAAGCTGGACATGAATCATGTTTCAAATTAGAGACTGCTCTCATTGACATGTATTTTAAAATTGGGAGCTTTAAAGATGCCCAGAAGGTGTTCGAAAAGATGGCCAACTGTGATGTGGTATCATGGAGTGTGATGATTGCTGGATATGCTCAGCTTGGGTATGGCAGGGAGGCTCTCCATATATATGAACAAATGCAGTTGGAAAGGGTGACACCTGACACTGTCACATTCACTTCACTTCTCAATGTATGTGCAAGTCTGGGAGTGCTAGAAAAGGGCAAAGAGGTCCATGCTGACATCATCAAAGCTGGAATTGCATCAGAGGTTATTTTTGAAACCGCTCTTGTTGAAATGTATTTGAAATGCGGGAGCATGCTGGATGCATGTCATGTGTTCTACAACATGGCTGAAAGAAATGTGGTTTCATGGAGTGTGATGATCACAGGATGTGCACAGCATGGGCATGGGAGGGAGGCCCTGCAACTTTTTGAACAAATGCAACAGGAAGGCCTTAAACCAAATGGTGTCACCTTTATTTCTCTTCTCTCTGCATGTAGCCATATGGGTCTCGTGGAGGAAGGCCATCACTACTTTGATTCCATGAGTGCAGTACATGGCCTCACACCAACAATGGAGCATTGTGGCTGCATGGTTGACCTTTTAGGGCGTGCAGGACAGTTGGATGAGGCAGAGGACTTCATAAACAAAATGCCACTTGAGCCAGATTCTTCAGTGTGGGGGGCCTTGCTTGGGGCTTGCAGAATTCATGGCAATGTTGATGTAGCAGAACGTGCTGCAAAATGCATCCTCAAGTTGGATCCCCAGCACCCTGCAGCTTCGATGCTGTTATCAAACAACTGGCTGTAATTGGCAGGTGTTAGCGATGGGGAGAAAAATGATGCACACTTATCATTGACCAGTACAGGATAAGTCCCAGGAGTGGGAGGCTTTGGGCGCGTGAGCAGTGCCAGTGGTATCCCAACCTTTGCTGGCGAGCAGACCTGTGTCCAGGTAATGCTCATGACTTTCTAAAATCCTGTCATGTACGAAGCTTGGAGCTCCACAATTCCTCATTGATGAGAGTTTTATAGTGCTCCTTGTGTGACATAAACGGTGTGAATATACCTTTTACTAACCCCATGTATATGCAGAACTGTGCCCCCTCCTTTTGCTGTAGAGTATGTAATTGTAGATGTTGGAATGGGGCTGCAGAAAGCCTTGGCCAAGGAAAGGGCATAAATATTGCACCACATGTTGGGGCCTTCATGTGTGGCAATACAAAAATGGTACAGGTATTGTGAAGATCCTTCATTGGGCTCTTAAGCTGTCCCACCATTCTTTTCTTTCCTCTGTTAGTCTCTCTATCACTTCTTTAGGCTACCGCAAACGTCGTCTTATGTCTTATCTCTATCACTTCTTGTTACCTTTTATTCTGCCCAAACTGGGGGCGGGGTCTATGGCCACAAGGCTACAGCAAACGTCATCTTATGAGTACATTATATCTCTGCTTTCCCACTCTAATGAGACTACCAGGTAAATTCAGCTGTATGCAAGGGAGATGGAAATTCCAGGCAAAGTAAGTGTTCCCAGAGTATACTCAACCATCTGGCAGACAGTTAGAAACAGATCCACCGAAAGATTCTCTACAAAATATTATGGCACTGCGTGTCAGATAGACAAATCACTCCAATTGTACAACATGCAAAACTAATATAGGAAGTTACAGCTTCTCATGTTTCTTTTGGGAAGGTTGATCCCTAGAGGCTGGAATCCTCCCAACCCTCCAGGGACCCCAAAGAAAGCATACCATAAAATTGCAACATTGAATCTGGCAAGGCACTGCTGCTCTTGCCTGCTAACTCTGAAAATAGCACAGAGGAAGGGAGAGCGAGAGAACCTAACTCTGATATCTGTGCTCCAGAAAAAATTCTCCTAGTGAAGCACCTTTACATGCAAGAGGGTGAACCATGCTCACAAACAGTGAGTGCTCCAACATGATTGATAACTGTAGGGTTTAGGATGACACCACAATTGTGTGTTCTTTAAGGTTCAACAATGCATGATTGTGACATCATTTTTTGGGGACAGGAAGCACTAGTCGAGACAGCACTGCATTGGTCAGTGCATTGATATGTGCAGTCTGTTGCCAGAATAACAGAAAATGACAGAAACAAAGAAAAGGCAGAGTATGCATGTATACCACATACCAAAATCTAACCGTCTCAAACAAGCAAACCATGAGTTCTTGCTGAAGTGTGTCCAAGTGAGCTGCATGGGTCATTTGACTGCACTGCACTGGTATTTATTCATATCCCCCCAAAAAATTGAATAATTGGCCAAGTCTCTGAAACTTATGTTAGAGACCCAGCAATTTAAAGTATCTTCACAGCCCAGAGGCTCTGGAGGAGGTTGTAATTGTTGCTTAGTCCAGAGTGTATCCACATTGAAATTGGTACCTGCTGGAGTAAAACTAGTGTAATAAAATAGCAGCTGGACTTTTTAAGTGTCATTCCTAAAAGGAGAGCAGGCAAGAGTGAATCAGATGACATCATCTCCGTTGGGTTTCAGGGTGACCTCTTTGAAGCTGTCCCTTAACAGTGCCTGTGTCTCCATTGTGTGTTGGCAGTATTACGTGCTGATCCTGAGTCCAATTCCACATAGAAATTGGCACCTGCTGGAGTGAAACTAGTGTAATAAAATAATAGCAGGACTTCAAGTGTCATTCCCAACAGGAGAGTGAATCAGATGCTGTTGGGTCTCTGGGTGACCTCGACTTTGAAGCAGTCACTTAACAGTGCCTGTGTGTCCCCATCAGGTGTTGGAAATAGTGCCTGCTGATCCTGGTCACTCTCACTCCCAACCTCTTTCCCTTCCTCAAAGTCATGCCCATTCTCCCCTGAATTCTGAAACTCGGTGGCCTGTTCTACTTCAGGCACCTGTAGATCTTCAGGCAACAAGCAGTTACAAAACCAGCCTATCCTTGCTAGACGATTCACCCAGCCTGGGATGGAGTTCCCAGTGAGCCGACAGCAAACATCATCTGAAAAGTGGTTGCAATTCTTGGTAATCAAATGGTATGTATCACCGAAGTAGTCATCAGCACACTGCTCTATAAAGCCTCGAAACTCTGAGGGGTTCAGGTCAGTTGTCCCCAACATTACTGTGCTCCGATATGTAAAACCAGGGCAATGGCGAGGCTCAACGTCAAAAACACCGCTTGTGGGATACTCGTGGGCGCCAAAAGCATATTCCACACCATGAGCTTCAATTGCAGAATGGTAAATCCCAAGGCCCGCCCAATACAGATAGCCATTCATGGGAGTAAGGTCATATACATTAAGATATACAGGAACTCCACTCGAAGTGTTGTAGGCTGGAAGGCTTGAACTGTCCCTCATCTCCCCCATCTTGACAGGCCTTTGTCTTGAAGTTCTATCCAAACGATCACTGTCTCCCTACCTAGCACTGTGATACCAATGTTACTGGCAAAACTTTTGTAGCAATCACCTCCACAACTAAAGAACATTTGAGCAATGTAACCACCCAACCTAGAAATCTCTTGTGCCACAGTTTGCAGAGGTGTGCCCTAAACTCAGGTGATGAGTACAGCATGCTCTCTCTAGCTTCTGGAGCTTGCTCCATGTACACAGTGTGTTGAGATTTAGCACCAGATCCCTCTAAGTACTCCCAGAACCTTCTTGCTACTAAATGGAGGTCTCACATTTTGTTTTAAGAAACCAGGCCACTGATTCCTGCCATTCTAAGCTTGCTACCTATATGTCTTCGCTATTCTACCACCAAAAGAAAGTGCTCGTGCTGTAGTCGAACTTCTGCTGAATTTTCCAATTTGCCCACAACGATTGGATTGGAGCTGTAAAAGGCTAATTGACATACTTGTACCTGGGCAATCTCATCCTAAGACTTTGTCGCTCCTCTTCTGTGTGGTCATCAAATCTGTAGGACGCAACTGACACTTAGATCACATAGCCGAACACTTCCACGTTTTGATCTGCAATTCCTCCTTAAGAGAAGTTTCCAGCATCCCTGCAGGCCGTCTGATTGTCCAACTCTGGAAAGCCAACACTCTATATAGAGCTCAACGATAAAAAACCTGCGTCCCCGTCAACAACAAAGTTACTGTATGTAATGTACCAACTCTGAGTGCTCTGATCAAGTGAATGCAGACTTCCGACAGACGACGATCTTGTGCTTGTACAGGGCAGCGAGGGAATGGGAGGAAGAGAGATAGATCCTGACATCTAGCTTTACGAACACAACATCAAAATCAGATCAGAAAGCTTAACTAGAGAGTCCAACTGACTTCCCTTTCCCAGAAAATAAAATAAAGGCCTACTCCATACAACCATGGGTAACATGGATTTATTGCAAGCTCACAGCGCCACCCTGCGTTCTAGCAAGGAGTTGCGATCAACTTGAACACTACCACACTTGCCATTTATTCCAGGTAGAGAGAGCCCGAGGAACCAGCGATGGTCTTAGTTAGCTGCGCTTAACCTCTATCTGCAATGCGTCCTAAAGAACGGGAAACTGACATAATCTTCGAAGGTTTGACCAGGATCTCCCAGCAGAAAAGGGACCAAGTTAAGGTACCTATAAAGTTGCGTTCGCCCATCTGGATTGCTTGCTACGGATACAAAATCCGATATGGAGCCTCTGATGGCTCGACTGTTCGAGGACGGAGAGGAGGGCTGGAGCTTAGGACTTCGAAACTTACTCCTCCTCACTGCAATTCCTCGGCCTGAGGTTAAACGTCACTGAATTGCTTGATCTAAGCTACTTGAGACACAGACAATGAGAATGGTCGAGGCAGATGGAACAGAAGAGACCCACGAAGGTTTGGCTGCTCCCACTGTGTAGAGCCCGGTCTCGCTATGCGCACCTGCACCCAAAAGCTGAATTGCAGTCCTCCAGAGTTTCTAGTTTCTACCTTCTGCTCAAGGACACCTCTTCAAGGACAATGCGCACGAACGGATGAATCAGACCTGAACCCAACTGGATCGAAAAGCATGCGACTGACCTTGAGGCAACGTAGTTATAGCATGTGATCTCTGCTGTTTCCTGCGTATGATTGTCCTTGATTTGGGCCTACGTTGGCAGTCTCAATCGTCACCAACGGCATCCTAGTCTTTGTCTAGCCATCAGAACGTTCCGTTGGGAGTATCTACCCTAATACCGTAACTCTTTATGATTGTAGGGCAACTTTTCCCGCCAGGTCCGGAGGAAGCCATACAAACATGATTCGATGTTTGGGATAGCTCAAACTTCGCGTTCAATCTGAGGCCTTTACAGCCGGTATTTGGGTTGTGTTGTAGGGTGGGGATTTCTGATGGTGATTTAGGCTGACAAATTCGAGACGGGGTCAACGATGAGAGTATCGTGCAGTAAGAGAGTGGTGTGCTGCCCATCTCAGGGATGAATTTGGAGCTGCTACATCTCCTGGTTCAAACTACGGGAATTTTCTGTTGGTGTACGTCTGCAGAAGATGGTCCACGCTGAAAACCTTGCCGATTAGTGGGCTGTGTCTGTAGTGGTGATTGATCGGGCCTCGCACAGCCTTCCTCATGCCCCCTCGCTGCCTTTCAAAGTGGCAGCGTTTGCCTGGTACGACCTTCTGTCCTTTGATTTGGTTCTTCATGCCTTGCAGCTTTGCAATTCTATTTGTCTCTCAGTACTACAGGTTTTGTTGTTAGCTGTGCATATTGTGCCACTTGGAAGCCGGCATGATCATAAGATGGGGGGGGCCGCTGTGTGTGCTGAAAGTTCACTCCGGGTTGATCTCGGTTGCAAACATTCGGATGAGACAGACTTGCAGTGCGAAAATTAAAAAAAAATCACCTTCTGTCGGTGCCAGGCCTGTCGCTGTGAAATACCTTGACCAGTAATGCCGTGAACCTTTGTGGAACGAACAGCAGCGAGAAGCTCTTTCAATTTGCCAGAAGAACTCCTTTCAATTTGCACGATGACCTCAGTGAATCTCACCAAGCTACAGAAATGTTACACGATGTACTAATCGAAGTATTTGATGCAACGCAGGGCACCGAAACTTGAAGGGGCGAGCAGGGCACACCGCAACTCTAGTTGGAAACAGAATCTTTGTCCTCGGCGGTCGGAATGGGAATGAGTTCTTTAATGACGTGTGGGTATTTGACACAGACATTGAGCAATGGCAACAGCTGCAGCGGCATGCCCCCATGAACCCACGTGCCTATCATACCGTTACCCTTGTTCGAGATAGAGAGCTATGGGTCATTGGAGGAAGCGACCAACACACCATGTATGGTGATGTTCATATGCTGAATACGGAGTCTCTGGAGGTGAATATCACTTATTCTAGGGTCTATGTAGTATCACCTGGAGTGCATGAACATCCAATATTCTGGCTAGTGTGGGATTCTCTGTGTTCATGACTGTATATCCCACTGTTATGTGTCATTATCTTGGAAAAGTGTCACCTACTGCAAAACAGAGAAGATAGTGTAAATCCTGTGTGTCAGTGTCACTAATTACAAGAAGCTGGCACAGTGGGCTAGTCCTGTAGCCAGGGGCCCACTTGCAGGCAAGCTTCGAGGCACACATGCGGCAGTTGTCCATCCATTGCAACCCAATGCGATCTTGGTGTATGGAGGCTATGGGGGCATCGATTCACAGTGGCTCAATGACCTTGCCATCCTCCATACAGGTGGGCTTTCTCAAAATGATTCAAAACTCTCGTGTTCACCTGATTATTTGCAGACAGGTACAAACATCAAACCATACAATCTTGCAATCCTCTGAGGAGACGAAATCAAAAGACAATTATGATGTCTAGCTTAGAAAGTAAGTCAAATTCAGTCAGATCCGATCCAAATTGCTTCTCTTTTGTGAAATTGTATCACTCAGCTTGGACTAAGTCAGGTTCTTGTGTTGGCTATTATTTCCACTGTACTTGTGCACATACTTTAGTAAACTTCTGGGAAAGTCATAATGCTTGAGGTGAGATCTCATGGAGTCAAACCCTCAGATACACTGGAGTGGGAGCAACTGCATACGAAAGGATATGCGCCATGTGCAAGGGGCTACCACACATTGTCCACATTTGGAACTTGCATGGTTCTCTTTGGGGGCAAGAGTGAGGCTGGAATTGTTCCCTCTGACAGCAATCTCAGGTGCTTGAAATGTCTGGATCTGTGTGTCTGATATTCTGTGGCATGTGGAGGAGGTCACTTCTTAACATGTTGCTGTACCCAAAGGTGTTGGCAGATAATGATCTGCCATCATCATACTGATGCAAGCTTCAAGCAGAAAGACAGCACAGAGAAATTGCTGTGAACCTTGATTGGCTACATTTTTGGAACTAAAAGATTGGAAGAGCATGTGGCTTCAATTGCCTTAGAATGTACGAGGAAAAAGTTCTCTCATAGGCTGGCCTCAGTGGAGTGTTTTTTTATTTGGGACTGACAAAAGGGTGAGGCTTTGCAGTGTGTATGACGTGGCAGCCAACACATGGAGCAGGCCCCAAGTGTGGGGAGATGCTCCAATTCCACGATCGAATCATGGGGCTGTATTGCTGGGAGACAATCTCATTGTCATTTATGGTGGACGTAATGGAACACAGCGATTGAGTGATATGTCCTTTCTTCAGGTCTGCATTGCTATGAGTTCTACACATTCATCACAGTATTTGGGGATGTTTGAGGATTCTGTGAAGTTTAGAATGTACTCATAAGACGTTGTTTGCCATAGCCTTGTGGCCATTGACCCCTCGTCCAGTTTGAGCGGAACACAAAGGGACAGAAACTACCTTTGTCAGGGGCTGACGCCGGTACCTTGAAACAGACAATTGATCCGAGGTTTCCAGATATCCTCTAGAATTCCCTTCACACAAACATCAATCTGCTGTGTGTGATTTGCCCAATAACTAGACCCCAAAAGGGCCTGGGCTTTTGGCTCAGCCTCGAGATTTCCAAAGTTGGTAAACAGAGATAGAGGGACAATTGTCTTCAGGTTGCCCACACAACGGGCATTTGCAATCTGAAGTTTAGAGTGTGATTGTCATCAAATCTGTGTGACTGCCTTCTCGGCAGCCTGTGCACAAATGCTTTGGGACTAATCTTGTGTTCTGTATACCTTTTTGATGCTGGTTGCTACAGATTAGGGCTCCCACACTAGGTGGTGCTGCAAATATTGTATTTGTTTGGCATTCCATCCCTCCTGTAAAGGTTCGCAGCCGAAAGGGTGGAGAGAAACCAGTGGTGACAACTATGGCTGACAGTCCAGGGGGAAGGTCAGCACACAGCTTAGTTGCTACGGAGCGTGGGCTCTACCTCTTCGGGGGTTATGGTGGTCATGGTTTGTTTCTGAGCTTCTGGACTTTGCTTGAAACCTCTCTTTCCTGTGTTGGATGAGAGCCAGAGTCTTCACTGTAGGATACTATGACCAGTCGTCACCATATAAGAGAGAAGATTCAAAACAGTCCATGAACGTATCGAAAGTGCTTATAGTGATGGTGTGTTACTATTGGATGCAGGTCTCACCTTTGCTGACATGTATGTTATGCGCAACTTCCCCGAGCTTCCAGGTCTGTCAACCTTCTAATCTCCTTATTAGATTTGGTCAATGATGTGCTTATTTTGGTGCCAAAATAATGTACCTCTATGTGTCTATGGTACTGGAACCATAGTTTACATTCGTTGTTTCTAAGTGCATGTGGCATTTGTTTTTACATCCAGCATGGCTTCAGGTGTATTTGCTTATGTCGCCATGCAAAATTTTCCGTGCATGAGTTTGTTGTTGGTTTGGGAAGGTCAAGAGGAAACCACGCTGCTACTGCCTCCGAGAAGTAGTATTGCCATGGCAGGCTCTCGAAGACGTTCTGTAGCTGCGGAAGAGCCCAGGAAAGAACAGGTGGAAGGATGGCGCAGTACTAAGCGACCCCGATGTTCCACCACTGGCACCCTGGATGATGCGTTGGAGTTGGATGGTGAGCTGGTATTCTCCTTGTCAGAAGGGAATTAAGGGGATAAGCTCTTTCTCCATATGATAACAGTGAAGTGTAGTGTGCAAGGGAATGGGGGCCAGGCCAATTGACAGTGACACAATATTGTCAGGCTCTTCAGAGGCAAGAAATTGAGTATATGTATCAATAACAAGAATTAAGAGAATTCGACCTGAGGTACAATTCTAAGAGGTCTTATCTGTTCAAATGCAGGTAGTGTCTTGCCAGAGCCTCCTCTAGTGGATCTTGTATCTACAGAGCAACCTGACAGACAACGGGCGCATGCCAAGAGGGTAGTCACCGACACACTTCCACAGGGTAACAAAGACTTAGTTAATGGGGTCCACAAAGAAGTGGGTGAGCTGCTCGCACGAAGGGATCCCACCAGTCTCGAATACCATGCAGATGCAATGGCTGCCCGTGAACTGGAGCTGTATCGGAAGGAGGTAGGAAGCTTGCAACGACTAGTGGAATCTTTGAAGAGCAATATGAGAGAAAAGGTTAGGCTTCAATCTTTGTGGACAAACTTCGCTCATAATTTTCATCACAGCAATGGTGCAAACTCTTTCTCAGAGAGTCATTGTCAGCCATCCTCCCTCCCACTCTTCAGACCTCCTGTGGACACAAGCTTTTTTCCTTCAGTGTCACTCTCTCTTTCCTTGAATGTGGGAGTCCTTGAATAAGATGACTCTTGGATCACCTAATCCCTTTTTTGTGTTCAGAAATTGCCTTCTGAGATGCAGTTTTAGGAACACTTACTTTACTGCTACAGAATGACTGCAAGTAAGGTACTTCTTAAGGCTCTATGAGCACATTGAAGTGCATAGATTGCTGCCTGAATACTATCTGGGACTTCTACGATGGGATATACTGCTTGATTACATTGCAAGGGATGCTATGGGTATGCACAAAGAGACGGGAGGTAAGCAGAGATTTCAGCCTATTGTCCAGAGGGAGGGGATGGTGGTCACCCAACTGTAAGCACCTATTTTTAAAAAGTGTGCTCATATGTCAAGGAATAGGTAGATTAGCATAGCACGTCATGTGGTGTGGCAACCCTATCCTAGGAACTTGGAAGCGTACATTAAGCTACACCACAAAGGAAAGCCACATTGGTTAGTGATCACTCATTCCCAATACTCCAGAGGGGGGGTGCTGGTCTTCCAAGAGTAAGCACCCATTTCCAAAAGGCAGGTGATACAAAAACCATATGAGCTACTGTCATAGCAAAGTCAAGCATAAGAAGGTTTAGAGAGCCCTCCTCCACAAGTGAGGATTCTGCGCCAAGGGAACCACATTTGTTCAGGAAAGAAGGAAAATCGCAGAGGGATGACTAACCTGTTGGTTTGTTGGGTGGCTGTGATGGATCCAGGTGAGGCCAATACACTTTCTTTTATTGCTGGAATTGCTTCTAAGGGCAAGAGAGTAAGGGAGGTAAAGCTTTTGCCTCTTTGAGGCGTTGGATGACTAAGTCTTATGTGTTGTTTTAGCACATTGTCAAATGCTTTGATTGATAGTGGAAAAATCCAAGAGCACATGGTGACACAGAAGGCGAGCTACCTTTGTATTGACACAATTCTGTGCATTTGCTTCCGCTGCTTTGGCTTCCAATGATATGAGAGTGAGGAAACTTTTTTCTGTGACCTGCCTGTCTAGTGTGCATCGCAGTGCCACTTAGAACGCCCTACATCTGGCTTTTCATGAGGATATGGGAAAAGACGTCTGGAGACAGATTTGGGTCGAGGGAGTTTGATGGTGCCTAAACCAGGCTGTATGATGTCATGAAACAGACGGGACACAACACGTTGTGTTTGTGTTTCCTTGTCTAGGGTGGACATGCTATGTATCTCTCTCTCTCTCTCCCTCTCTCTATTTTTGATAAACTGATTTAACTCGGGGCGGGAAGCCTACCTTTGAACAATTAACAGATGCAGAGAGGAAGAGGAGATTGTAATTGCCCAATGTGCGGGCAGCCTGAAGACAATATCCATTTTCTGATACATTGTCCAGGATGTGTCACATCTTGATTCTCTTCAATCCATCTTCTTTACTTTATTCTTCCTGTCCTTTTTTTCCTGAAACAAGCTAAGAGGAGGCTAGTTTCTGGTCATGAGTTCCAAGAAAGAAAGATCTTTTGCGAAAACGTTATCAGTCCTCTGTCCACTCTGGTGTGCAAGGCTCATCTGTGACATGGACCCATTCTAGCTTCTGGAATGGTGACCAGAAGTTGAGCTGTCCAAACTACAGTGTTGCGTATGTGACAGTTCTTGCTGGAGTTGTTGATGTTTAGGCCAATGCTCTCTTGTGTCGTCATGTGATACAGAGTCTGGTTGAGGCTGAGTTGCGGGCAGGCAAAAGGCTTGTTGAGCAAGAGGTTGACATACTACAAAGACAGGTGTACTTTCTCAGATCACAGTACAATTCTTTCCATTTCTGCTAGTGTTTTCTTCCATCTGGATCAGTAGGCTCTCCTCCCAAACTACATAACAGGGGCAAACTTTTAGTTTCAACTGGCTCCATGGCACACAATGTTTGGATTGAATGTGCAAGGATTAGACGAACTGGGTTGGCAGGTGCAAGCTGGCAATGAGAAATCACAAACATTGGAAAGAGAGATTGCCAGCTTGAAAGCCACGGCTCAGGTGCGCGTTCACCCTCTTTCAGCCCTTTACTCCTATCTCTCCCTCCCTCTCTCCATCTCCTTATGAGTAAATCTCTATCACCTTGCAATTTTTGATAGAGAATGGGTCCCTCAATTTTCCTGGGCAGTTATAAAGTTTCCTGCTTACTTTTGTTTTCCTCTAGGCTCTTGTCTCTAAGCCACACCATTCCCACTGTCCTGATCTTCTCTAGCAGAGCAATGTGACCTGGTAATTGGTATCTAGAACACGGATATTAGCTAGAGTCAGATGCATACTTGGTCTGTATTTAGCAGGTTGGTTTCATACTCTATTGTTCTATTACCTGTGAGATCATGGGGTTGGGAAATGGAAACAGTGGAGGGAGGAGCCTTGTTTACAGTGGAATGATTGTAGCAGGTTGCAGCGCTGGAGAATGCAGAAAGACAGAGGGAAATGAATGAAACACTTCTGAAGATGAGAAAAACTGAACAAAAACTAGAGGAGAGAGAAAGGGAGCAAGGAGAAGCCCTGCAAACAGTGAAAAATGCTGAGCTCAAAGCAGAGGGGCTTGCACGGTATCATTATTTACATTCATTTTTATGGTGAAAAATTTCAGGTCTTACTTGCCATGATAAGACATGCTCACATGCTGCGTAAGGTAGCTGTATTGTTCTGTGTGTACAACAGTAATAACAGACTCTATGTTGGGGAAATGTTGGCTTTGGCATGAACAGATCCTTGGAGGAAGCAAAGAAAAGCTACTCAGAAGTGGCTTATGAACTTGATGAGCTCAAACCAAATGTAGTCCTCTTTGCTATTGCCCTTGTTTGCTCACAAAAAGTTATTTTCCGTTGTATCTGTGAAGAACTAGCTTAGCATGTGCTGACTGGTCTTGGCTAAGGTGTAGGAACATTGATGGATGTAATTTCACTTTGCCCAACAGATCCAAAAGCTGAAGACACAGCTTGAGAGAAAGGTTGAGTCCCTACACCAAATCAGTGTTGCGTATGAACAAGAAAAAGGCCGGCTTTTGAAGGCAAGTCACCACTGGTCCCCTGCCCCTTCTATCTCGCCCTCTTGGTGTCCCGTTGATGCAATTTCTTCGTCACCGTATTTGTGTGTTTGCACCCCTGGAGGAATGAAAACTACTTTGTCCCAATCAGGGGGTGTGTCGGTGGCCACTAGTCTTTAGCAGAAACTTGCCTTGTCTCCCTTGTCCTTTTTACTACAGGGGGGACTGACCCACAGTCGCATGTCACATGTGTCACTTGCGTGCTACATAGAGGGTGGCTCTCAAGAGCCAACCTTCAGCCAGAAGGATTGATGAATACATGACATCTCTCTACCTCCTCCTTGATCCTTTTTCATGCATGCCATGCCAGATCAATGTGAAACTGCACTATTCTCTCCTTTAGGTTGTCCATGTAGAGGTACAACAACCCTACAATAGGGTGTTGGACAATCACTAAGTCTAGGAACATAGGAAATTAGCTCAACCGCACCTGGAGGATAAATTATCTATAAATGTGTTCACCACTACTTTCTGTTATCACAGGAAATTGCAGAGTCAAGAGGCACAGGTGATCAGGCACTGGCAGAGCTGAGGGTAACCAAGGTAAAATTCTCTTCCCTCACTTTGGATGGCTAGGAGATCCAGAGAAAGATGTAAGTTCTAGCCTTCGCTCAACTTCTAGCACCTTTGTCTAGACCTTGACATGGTTTGCAATTGGGAGTCTGTGCGGTCACCCAAGGTTCTATTACAGCATGGTCAAGGTTCTCTGGAAACTTTGACGAGCGTCAGGTTTCTTTAAGTACTTCTGCACAATCCTCTGATTTAGATCATACAGCAACACATATACTATAGTTTTTTGTTCTGACGAGTTAGTACCCAACTTGTTACAGCACTGGACTTGAGTTTTCCCACTGGCACCAAAAACGTTACATCTTACCCATATATGTCCTGTGATGTAGGAATCAACAAGGGCTCTGCAGGAGAGCGTCGAGAGACTGTCGAAGCAGCTTGAGCGGGTACTTCTGTCCTTTGAGGCATAGCCGGTGAAGAGTTAATAAGTACTTGTAGCAAAACTTTGTACTTGAGAGCAGGGGGAGACAATGTGATAGAACAGCAATGTAAGCACCTGATGGAAGGCAGTCCTGGAGGTTTGTTCACAGGAAAATGCAAAGGTGGATGCTTTGGACCAGGAGAAGGAAGAGCTAAAGCGATCAAATGCTTCCCTTACCTCAGAATGCTCACAGGTTACAGCGACATCTTTTGGTTTGTGTGTTGGTGTTGGATTTAAGGAAGTGAGATGGGGTATTTTATTGGAACAAACATCATTGCAGATTGAATGGGACTTACTAGGGGTCAATGATGCATGTGGGATGGGAATCAGATGGCAAGAGCTAGGGATGGAGCAGATGCCAGCACAGAGCTTGTGAGGAGCGAACTACAAACGGTCCGTGCATTGGTTGAGCGCGTAAGTTCCCTCATTGTGACATGGGTAAGACATGGGTTGAAGTGCTTGAATGTGGTTGGAGACATCCTGGTCCATCGGTTTTCGAATATGAAGGCCAATATTCTCTATCTCAAGCCTTTTACACCCTCCTGGATGACCTAGTGGATGAGATGGTGAAATTCTCCCTTTCTCGCTCAGTTCACCAACTTGCAAAATCTTGAGGCTGAGCCTAAAGCCCTGACCCTCACAAAGGTTGTGTCTGTTCCCTTTTGTTCTGCCAAAGTGGGTGCGGGGTTTATGGCCACAAGACTATGGCAAACAACATCTATGAGTACATTCTCACTCAGTAGTCCCCTCATCTGTGGGCCCCAAGCACATCATCTTTAGCTGGCAAGACATTACACTCAAGATCACATTGTCTGTCTCATCCCTGAATGTTCCTTCAGAGTGAGGGGGAGGTGGCAAGGCTTAAAGAGGCCGGGGAGCAATCAAGGGAGCATATTGCAGCGCTGCATGCTGCTGTATCAAAGGTTTATATCACTTTCACACCTAATTCTTTCTCTGATACTGTAGTTATTCCAATCCAGCATACTTGTGAAGTTGGAGTAGCTTGGTTATATTTGAAGTTCTAAAAATGCTTTCAAGTGTAGGATGTGTTGTTTGTGAAAAAATATAGCAATAGTACCCTTGGTTTTTGAGCCCAAAAATGTTGTAACACGTAGGAGGGATCCATGGGCCTGCCTATGGGTAAAAATCTAGAAAGAAACCTGCCTTGTAGAAACAATGGCCCATATGGTAAACCTAGCAGGGGTAGACACTAGAGGGTTTTCAGCCCGAGGCCTACAGGGAAAGTTAGGGATTTTTTTTCAAGCACTCATTGAGTACTGGTGATGTTTGCCCTTTCTCTTTATGAAAGGGCCTTCATGTGCCAGCCTAATCCGTGTCTAGGTACCTCCTCAGTGGCAATCACTCAGTATCCTTCATTGCCAGCAAGGTTATTTGATCCTACATGTGAGAGGTGGCTGGGTGGTTCATTGCTATGCGTGCTCTGTGATGTCATGCTTTGTGGGCTCTTACAGAATGAAGATGACTTAAAGACGCAGCACGAAGACAATGAGCGACTGAGGTCAGTGACCCAAACTTAACACTGAAGATAGATGTCAAACATTCAGATTTTGATTGTGTTGCATGTGGTGAGACGGTGTGCTAGCTACAATGGTCTTACAGCCTTCAATCGTTACAAATAGCAAACTGGCAACCAAAAATCATGAGCAGATCTATCTAACTTTCCGTGTTGCTCAAGCTCAGCAGACTGTAGTATACCAGGGGTTCAGAAAGGCTGGGTTTAATATCACACCAAACAAAGTGAGCTTATTTCAGCACTGCTACTGAAGTCCTATCTCTCTGTGGCCAAAGAGATGGCCAAGTGCTAATTACCTTAGACAATCTGTGGGTGTTCAGGGCAATGGTGCGGGAAATAGAGGAGTTTGAGAAGACCCAGGCACGCATGTTGCTGGGCCATGTGGAAAAGCTTTGCTGCGCACGCCAATTTTACCCATGCTAGCAGTAGAATTTATAAGCTGTGTTTTATGGTTTCATTGTGAAAGGTTAGTACTCTATTGGTAATGGTCAATGGCCACAAGGCTACGGCAAACAACGTCTTATGAGTACATTCTATTGGTAATATATTGCTGCAGCTTGATCTCATTTAGTTATGGTTGTCCTCAATCACAAGATATTATTTGTTTTATTTGTTATTTTCTTAAAGACAGGGGGAGTGATGCCCTTTTTTCTTTTTCTTTTTTTTCTTTCTTTTATTTGAAACCAAGAGGCACCAGACCTTGAGAGTTGTCTTGCAATGGTTGAATCTGAAGAATGTTTTGTGGAATCTGGTCAGGGGGGATATCCCAGCCTCCTGGCTTCCGCTCCTTCATTGCTGCCCTTTAAATCAAATTAAAATCATGGGAAAAATAACCATGACAGGAGGCATTGACAGGCTTACATCTTGTCGATTGGGTAACACCCAAACCAGCCACCGGGGCCAATCTTTGCCCTAGACAGCGGGTTCACTGATCCTCATCAGCAAGCTAAAATCTGGTCATACTGTAATTTATCAATGGCATACTGAGAGAAGCATGTCTGCGGCCGGAAGGGGTAGCAGGATCAGTGAAAAATCCAGAGCCTAAAAACAGCTGGGATACTTATGGGGCTCTTCACCTTCCTAGACCTGAGAATAAGAAGAACACAGGGATTTCATACTACACACTACATGCAAGAGATAGCAACTGAAATACTAACAGTAGAGCTGAAAAAATATTCAGTAGGTTGAGAGAAAGCAATGGCTAGCAAGAACCAAGATAGATCTGAATGCTAGCCGCCTTGAAGGAAATCACACTGATGAGATCCAAAGTTCAAATTCAATCTTTGAATCCTAATGTACCGCCAAATGATGTGCACCTCCTCCCTTCTTGTTTTGAGTTTGTTATTGTCCTCTGTTGTAGCATGAGACTGTAGTACTGCAGAGTTCCTTGCAGATAGAGAATTTGAGTTTTTGAGATAGAACAAGTATGTTCTCATACATTCTATAAAGTGGACAATTGTTACGTCAAATACGCCATCACAATTTTGACACTTATGGTACGCCAGGAACCCATTCTGTCCGCCCCCCGTGCTACAGTATTTGTCAGCTGACCATCCAGAGTCCCCACCCAAAAAGTATAATATCGTCCATCGTATACGATACAGTACGTATACATTGTTGTCATGAAATATGTATAAGCTGGTACAATATGTATATACTGGTATGAAACGTATATACTGTTACAATGCATATACACTGATACAATCCGTATATAATGTTTTCATAAAATCCCTAAATCCCTAAATCCCTAATCATCACAAACCCTAATCAATAATCCCTAATCCCAAATCACAAAATGCAATCCCTAGGAAACCCACGCCCTCCAAATCCCTAAAAATCACCGATGAAAATAAACATCATCCGTTTTCCGTTCGTCTCGAACTGCGCGAAGGGTATACGAAAGGATATCAACACTGAGATCGGCGGGTACCGTTGTGATACGGTCCTCAACCCTGCGGTTACAATGATATCACAGCTGGATACACGACGCAGCTGACCAGCAAGGTATCGATCCGGGCATCATCGCAGGGCATCGATATCGACTCGTAGGCGCGGAGCAGGGTACAATAATGCGGTCAGTCACAATCAAAAACGACCTCTAGGCCGCAGAAAGAAAGGAGGTAAGAGGTTCTCCAGGAATTGAACCCCGGACCCCACGCACTAAGCACGACGTGCCAGACTCCAGATCAGTGTTTTTCTTTCTGGCGAAAAATCGCCAAATTTCGACCTGGAAACTGCGTCAGCTACTTGTACAAAGGAATTATGGGGGGTAAAATCAGACTTTTTCGCCAAAAAGCAGCAGCAGATAAATTTCAGGGGCTTAATCTTGCCGACGTGGACCGGTCAAAACGTGACACCTGGAATATAGCCACTTTTCTAACTATGCTACCTCGATATTCTCGCCACATGGGCACATGGTAGAATTCACAGGTGGCCCCGCCAGCGATTTTAGAAATATGAAATAAAAAACAGATGGCGCCTTGGTCGCCCGAAGCTATTCAAAACCCTGTCATAAGCTGAGCCTGCCCAGTTGGACATGGATATTGCTTCATACCAGGTAAGTCTTCAAGGCCTCTAATTTTTGAATAATTGGGAGTTTAAGGCTCACATGTACGCTAGGCAGCGCCCCCACCACCACCCGGGTCGGGGTCTGCTCTCAGGTTGGGTCTCTCAGGGTTTGCTGGCAGGTCGGGTCTCCTCACTGCTGGCAGATCGGGTCGGGTCTGCTTGCGGGTCTTGGGTCCAACAGAATGGTCTGCTCGGTGCGCCGCAGCCCGCCCTCGGGACTTAGAATTTTTTGGGGGAAAACTCGCCCATCAAAAAAAGGGTCATTAATACACGTGCAACGCCAGCCGGAACCATCATTAATGCACATTTGGCGCAGCCAGAGTTGAACCCACAACCTCGTATATACCACTCAATGCGCCCAACCACCACACTACCCCCTGCTACTCCCAACATTTTTTTTTATCTCTTAACGTAGAAAAACAGCCGCAGTCAGCCCAATGTCGCCTAGGGTCAAGGCTTGCGGACCCTACCTCGCCGCAGACCATATCTGGTGGCAGACCCATCCTCGCGGAAGACCCATCCCGAGCCGAGTCTCACGGCAAACCATACCTGGCGGCAGACCCAACCGGGCCGGGTCGGGGGTCGCGGCGGGGCTACCCAGGGGCGCCCGACGTCCGTGCATGGGGCCCGCTACCTGGCGCACACGTGAGCCTTAAACTCCCAATTATTCAACAATGAGAAGCGTCTTCAAGTTCCTATACAGAATTTTTGCCGATACACAAATTTTTTTTCCCTAATAAACTCCCCGATCCTCCCCGATGCACTCATTACGTACTAGAGAACGGGCACGAGGTGCCGGTTATGGCGGTTACGCTCCCTGGCGTACAGAGCAGGTTGTGGAGTATTCTTTCCGCCACCTAGCTAGATCTTACAGGGCTCGCCGTTATGACTCACTGGGAGCCATAACCGGCACCTCGTGCCCGCTCCATGGCGTAAAGAGCAGGTTGTGGAATATTCTTTCCGCCACCAGGCTAGATCTTATAGGGGCTCATACATAATCCGCCATCCCAGCCGATTCCGCATGCTGAATCGGCAGTACAGCCTGGGTGGCCTATTCGGCCTGATAATTAGTCCAAAAAAACGGCAGAATACTCCACACCTGATTTTTACGTAGTGATATATTTTCAAATTTGGCTCGATAGGTGGGCTCGATTGGGAGGCAGTACCGTTCTCGGCAGGCTGATCCGGCAGTGAAGTGCCGAATATTTATTTTCTGTACAACAAAATACTCCGGCACAACTTAAGGAAATTTTACGGCAATGCCACGAAGAGATTTTAAGTAATTCGGCGGTGACTCCCTACATGAACTTGCTCTATCTACTGTACCAGATGTGGGAAAAGAATTATGTACCAACAGTCAGTAGCTCAGATGGTTAAGTGCACTGTATGTCACCCAGTGATTCTGGGGTCAAATCTTGCTACTGATGGGTGTGGTATGGTTCTTGGGCGGTGTCCCACTCATTCGCCTCCATGGCGCATAAATGAAAGAGGTTATTTTCTCCTCTCACTACTAAGGGGCCTGATTTGTGAGCTATCGATGTTTCTTTTTTTTTCAAAAAAAAAAAAACAAACAAAAAAACCAATTATGTGGGTTGCTAAGAGCCATGTCACGGACATAGCCCAGAGGAACTTACCAGGAGTAAATACCAGAAGTTATCAAGTTACCATGTTACCGGAAGTTACCATGACTTACCATGATTTACCATGATCTATCATGATTTACCATTACTTACCAAGTTACCACGAATTTATCAAATTACCAAGAGTAACTTGGGAAACTGCTCAAGAAGCTTCATTTGGAGGAAACTTCTCCATCAAGATACCTCTTTTGTTTAAGGAAGCTTCTCCATCAAGAAACCTTTGTTTAATCTTGGAAACTTCTCCAGCAAGAAACTTATTATGGAAGCTTCTTATGGAAGCTTCTTAGTAGCCAGTATATATAGGAGGCGAGACTGGACACTCTTTAGTCTCACCAACACCAGTTCAAGCTACTCTTGTTTCCAGTTTCCAGTACTCCAGTCCAGTTCCCAGTATCTGGTAGTCTAGTCCAGTTTCCAGCATTCCAGTATTCAAGTCGTGTTCCAATATTTTGTACTCTTGTTCATTGTTATAAAGATCGTCTTGATTCTTATTTACTCATCGTGCATTCGGCCACGCCGACCTTGACTTCTTGTCTAGTCTTGTACCTCTAGTCTGATCTCTTGTTTGTGTTCAGTCATGTTCTCGTCCGTGACAGTTTGGCGAGACTAAAGTTTGTTCCTTAGTTAGTTAAGATGAAAGGCACATTTGCGGAAATGGTCGCCACATTGCACAGTCTTTCAGCTCCAGATGCAAAAACTTCGTACCTCTACCGCCCAATTGCAAGCTGATTAGTCTCAAGATCTTGGCAACGCTCTCCACAATTTGCAACAACAAATTTCAGAGTTAAAGGAGTCGAACAATGGATCTTCAACCATACGAGTCCCTACTGCAACAGCTCTTACTGCAACGGTTCATCTTCAACAGATTACGAGAGAACCAAATATCAGCATTCCCGAGAAATTTGATGGGACGAGATCAAGACTTCGCGGTTTTGTTCAACAAGTACGACTGTTCCTACAACTACATCCACAACGCTACCCCGATGAAGGTATTCAAGTGGGATTCGTGGGTACCCTTCTATCAGGCACTGCCCTATCTTGGTTTGCACCGCTATTAGAAAAAATAAAAAATAAATAAAAAAATAAAAAAATCGCGTTTACTATTTAATTTTGAAGCATTCATGTTCAAGTTCACTGCAACGTTTGGAGAGAATGATAGAGAGAGAGTTGCAGAGACAAAGATGCGAAATCTTCGACAAGGAGCACGTCCAGCTTCCGTTTATGCTGCCGAATTTCGACAACTTGCGTGCGACCTCGACTGGAATGAGAAGAGCCTCATTAGTCAGTTTCGATATGGCCTAAAAGAGGATGTTAAAGATTTGTTGCTGACAATGCCAAACGTTAGTACACTGAGCAAATTCATCACCCAAGTCATTGCATGCGATAATCGTTTGTTCGAAAGACGTCAAGAGAAACGATCTGGATGGTTGACGACGCACCATGCCGCTGCTACTACGGCACCAAATACAACAATCCATCAGACATCCGGTAATGATCGTATGCAGATTGATGCTGTCCGATTCAAGCCATTGACGCCACAGGAAAACCAAAGACGACGTTCGAATGGATTATGCCTTTATTGCGGAGAAGATGATCATATGGCATTAAACTGCCCCAACAAGAGAAGATTCAAAGCTCGAGGCACCACTCAAGTGTTCGATATGAGGAGGTTGGAAAACGAAGATGTCCAGTCACAGTAGAGACCATGCGGCTGGACACCCCAAATTCCTCACCAAAAAAATGTCTCTTTCTACCTCCAGACCACGTATCTTGTTTCACAGTTCCAGTAAAGATCAGGATGCAAAATTGAGATATCTCCGTAGAAGCACTTCGGGCGCTTCAGCGTGTTTTATTGACAGAGACTTTGTGAAGCAACACAATTTAACGCTCGTAATAAAAAAATTCTCGGACCCTGTTGAAGTCATCGATGGACGACCGTTAGCATCAGGAAATATACTCAACCCCTTGAAGTGAAGCTTAAAAAATCAAGCATCACAAATTGTTTTTAATGTCATCCAGTCTCCAACAAATCCTGTGATCTTTGGACTTCCCTGGTTTGTACTTCATAATCCTGACATCGACTGGCGATCATAAAGAATTTCGGCAAGTCAAAAATGCAAAAGTACCAAAAGTATCCAACCCTTATTTCTTGGATCTAGAGCCTTCATGAGAGCTACGAAGAAAGACGCGACATTTGCATTTTATGCGACTCCGATCAAAACCACAACAGACCAAGGTACTTCGACATTACCCACTCAATATCAAGATTTCATGGATGTCTTCGAGAAGAAAAATGCATACATGTTGCCATAACATCGACCTTATGATTGTGCAATTGAGTTGCAAGAAGGAGCTCAACCACCATTCGACCCGATCTACAATTTATCTCAGATGGAGCTCGCTGCTTTACGCGAATACATTGATGAAAATTTGTCAAAGAATTTCATTCGACATTCGAAATCACCCGCGGGAGCACCTATCTTATTTGTGAAGAAGAAAGACGGATCGTTACGCATGTGTGTGGACTATCGTGGGCTCAACAAAGTCACTATAAAAAATCGTTACCCACTACCGCTGATTTCCGAACTCCTCGAACATTGGACGAGCAAATTTTTTCACAAAAATCGACTTGAGATGAGCTTACAACCTTGTACGAATAAAAGAATGAGACGAATGAAAGACTGCTTTCGCACAAGGTACGGACATTTCGAATAAAGTGTTATGCCTTTCGGTCTTATAAATGCTCCATGCTTCAACACATGATGAATGACATCTTTCAAGAATTTTTAGATGACTTTGTAGTCATCTATTTGGACGACATTTTGATATTTTCACATAATGAAGAAGAATATGGTCGTCATGTACGCCTTGTCCTTGATAAATTGAGGAAAAAATGACTATATGCCAAGTTGGAAAAATGTCTTTTCCACCCATCTGAAGTCGAATTTTTGGGCTACATTATTTCCGACAAATGAGTCTTTATGGATCAGAAGAAATACAAACCATCATCAAGTGGTTTAAACCAACTTCGGTCCGAGATGTACAATGTTTTCTAGGATTTGCAAATTTTTATAGAATCTTCATCAAAGACTACTCCAAAATTGCTGCACCATTGACACAACTCACAGGGAAGGACAAATTTGTATGGGACGTGAAGGCTGACCAAGCATTCAAAAAGCTGAAGCAAACATTTACAATGGCTCCAATACTGGTACATGCAGACCCATCTAAACCATTCTTTTTGGAAGCAGATGCATTGGACTTTGCACTTGGCATAGTATTCTCTCAATATGGTATAGATGGCCGACTTCACCCTGTTGGTTTTCGTTCTCGCAAATTTTCCGCTGCGGAGATCAATTATGAAATCCATGACAAAGAATTTCTAGCGATTATCGATGGTTTTGAGGAGTGACGTCATCTATTGGAGGGAGCTAAACATCAGGTCACAGTCTATACCGATCACAAAAACCTCGAGTATTTTATGAGTGCTCGTGTTTTGAATCGACGTCAAGCGCGATGGAGTATGTCACTAGCAAGGTTTGATTTTGTTATTATCTACCGTCCTGGACATCTGCAAGGTAAACCAGATGCTCTTTCTCGACGATCGTATCTTGCGCCAAAAGAATGGGATGCAGCTTTTGACCAACAGAAATCCATCATCTTGAAACCAGCAAATCTCCAATTGAATATGCTATCTATGTCCACCTATGACGATGTAGATATTATAAAGGAGATTCAAGAAGCACTGAAGAGCGACAAATTTGCTACGACACTACAAAATCAACTAAATCGACCTTGAGACAACCCACATGTTACAAACAACTTCGAATTCAAAGATGGCTTACTTTATTTCAATGGACTTCTTTATGTACCTCTAGGACCTAAACGACTTCGAATTCTTCAAACATGTCATGATCTTCTGGCTGTAGGACATTTCGGCTTCAACAAAACAATGGAATTGATATCCAGGGACTACTGGTGGCCCAGATGTGGAAACTCGTGAAAGAATATATAAAATCTTGCGACACGTGTGCTAGAGCGAAGGGACCACGACATCGACCTTACGGCCTTCTTCAACCATTACCCATTCCCAAGGGTCCATGGTCGTCAGTATCTATGGACTTTATTACGGACCTTCCAATTTCCAAGACCACCGATTCAATCATTGTTATTGTAGATTATTTTACGAATATGACACATTTCATTCCATGTAATAAGACGGTTACCGGCGAAGAAACTGCAAGACTCTTCCTCAATAATATGTACCGCATTCATGGACTCCCGAAGGACATCGTATCTGATCGAGGACCATAGTTCATATCAAATTTTTGGAGGGGATTATTTCACATATTAGATACTAAGATCAACCTCTCTACAGCTAATCATCCACAGACTGATGGTCAAACCGAACGTGTAAACCAGATTTTGGAGCAGTATCTTCGTTGTACGATAAATTATCACCAAGATAATTGGACGGACCTTCTGTCATTGGCTGAGTTTGCCTACAACAACACTATACATTCTTCGACCAAACAAACTCCATTTTTCTCCAATTATGGTCATCGTCCTCGAACAAACCATTTCCACATGAAGACTGTTGGAAGCTCTGCTGTAGAAAACCTTGCTACTCATCTCGCTACGATTCACAAGGAGCTTACATTCCACCTCGCAGAAGCTCAAAAATAATACAAAGAGTATGTAAATCAACGTCGCCAACTCCAACCTCAGTTCAAGGTCGGAGATCGTGTGTGGCTTCTTCGACGGGACATACAAACCTCGCGACCATCAAGGAAATTGGATTATCAACGTCTGGCACCATTCAAAATTATTCGACAAATAAATCCGGTCAGTTTTCGGCTTGAACTCCCACGAAGTATGCGTATTATTAGAGTTGTATCATCTATCGAATATTCCAGGGAGAGTCTCCATACCACCTCCACCAATCGAAGTCAATCAGGAAATTGAATATGAAGTTAACGAAGTCCTAGACTCTTGCATCAAGTATAAACGTCTTGAGTATTTCGTACATTGGAAAAATTACGACATCAGCGAACGAATGTGAGAACCTTCATCCAACCTCGCCAATGCATCTGACGAAGTCCAAGAGTTTCATCAACGATATCCAGCTAAATCCCGAGCTACACATCAATAAGACGTCACAACGATGATGTCAGCCAAGTTAGCTTCAAGGTGAAGACTTTACATTCAATGTACCTGATACACGCTAAGGAGGGAAGAGCATCACACATCATTATATATAGCTACACTTCCAACACTCTTGCATCTTGTATTGGCAGTATGGAGTCACAGGAACCAGATACATTGGAGTTGTCGCTTACCCAGCTACCAGATCAGCCGTTCCGACTCTCACGACCTTCAACATCTCGCCGACGCTCTCGAGACGATGGGCCACCAATGCGACGCATACTTCCTTGTCTGGACCCCGTACGACGGCAAGTGGAGCCTACTCAAAATCTGATAATTCTGTTGGAGGTTGAGGCTTCGGACCCAGACGGCAACGAAATCATGTTTGAAGGCAGCTTCGAAAATCAGAATGCTCAAATCACTGCGTGGTCCCAAGATCAAGGTGTTGGACACTATCGATGGTTCCAGGGACCTATAAATCATTTGAGTCAAGAACGAAGAGCCGAATACTTGGCAAATACCATTCGCCGGATTTTGGATTTTCTCCAACTCTAAACAAGTCCAAGATTTTACCGCTCCTCAATGAACTCGGCGCTAGAGGAGGGGGTGATGTCACTGACATAGCCCCAGAGGAACTTACCAGGAGTAAATACCAGAATTTATCAAGTTACCATGTTACCGGAAATTACCATGACTTACCATGATCTACCATGATCTACCATTACTGATCAACTTACCGGGAGTACCAAATTACCAAGAATAACTTGGGAAACTGTTCAGGAAGCTTCATTTGGAGGAAAATTCTCCAACAAGATACCTCATTTGTTTAAGGAAGCTTCTCCATCAGAAACCTTTGTTTAAGCTTGAAAACTTCTCCAGCAAGAAACCTCCATAGGGGAAGCTTCTTAGGGAAGCTTCTTGGTAGCCAATATATATAGGAGGCGAGACTGGACACTCTTCAGTCTCGCCAACACCAGTTCAAGCTACTCTTGTTTCCAGTTTCCAGTACTCCAGTCCAGTTCCCAGTACTCTAGCCCAGTTTCCAGCATTATAGTATTCAAGTCGTGTTCCAATATCTTGTACTCTTATTCATTGTTATAAAGATCGTCTTGATTCCTATTTACTCATCGTGCATTCGGCCACGCCGACCTTGACTTCTTGTCTAGTCTTGTACCTCTAGTCTGATCTCTTGTTTGTGTTCAGTCATGTTCTCGTCCCTGACACCATGAGAGCATTTGGTCAATCATCAAATGCAGTGATTGTTCAGCCAATTATTCTAGGATTTCTCAAAGCTAAGGAAAATATTTTCCTAGAGTTTTATGCCTTGAAACATGCATTTGGAGATTTGATATTTGGAGTTTGTTTGAGATTTTAGGCATTTTTTTATAAAGTTTCTGGAATTTCGACAGTTTTTCCTAAATTTTCACTTAATTATAGGCAGATTCAATTCTAATTATTTAGTGCCAGATCAGCCTGCCCACTACGGTAGTTTGAGTACTGTCTGCATTCGATCTGAATATATCACACATTTTTTTTATAGAGAACTCAAACCACGAATGAGAAGGCTATTGAACCAAGTTGACGTTAAATGAAGGACGTCGCATTCTGTGGGATTATAGGGTCGAATAAGAGCAGGTGTTAGTAGCCTGATTAGATAGGCCAGGGTCTGCACTACCCTTCAGGCATGAATGCTTTGACATTTCTTTTATTTTACAATCATGACGGCCAGCATCTCACTTGCAGAGCTTACTAGTCGCATCCATAATATACTCTGCAGCCTCATAATTATTTTGCACGTTAGAGTCTATCAGAAGACGTCTCTGATGTATTCTTCCATCTATAGGACCCAGATTCAAAGTCAAACCTAAAGGAAGCACACGACATGTCCAAGAAATTCAGGATACATATTTGATGACAACATCAATATATTTGAAGTAAAATGAAGAATGATGCTTTACTTTCAATACGTGGTTGGACCTAACTGACTGTCGAATTATACTAGAAGATGCTCTGAAGGTTCAAAGGCCATGAGCCTGGAAGTGAGCGAAAATAAACCACCAGGCTCATCTCGAAATACCTACTAGCCATGCAAGATCCCTTAATTTAATAAACATGCATATGATTGCAAAAGCTTGAAACCTGACGAGCTAATTATCACACAAGAATATCATACTGCACTTATTTTAAGAAATATGCATCAGATTACCAACTCGTTTGAAACCTAATGAGTTCATCCTCACACAAGCAAGAATATCCCACTGCACTCATTTCAAAAAATATGCAAAATATTGCAAGCTCTCTTGAAACCTAACTAGCTAATCCTTACACAAGCAAGAATATCCTACTGCACTCCTTTCCATGGTACAGACACAACATTTCAAGGGGGGTTGCTACACCGTGAGTTTGGAGGCGTGAGCCTGTGAGCCCAGGAGCCCGTGAGCCCAGCATAGGCTCACGCCACGTCATCTATGAATTCCGAACTTACATGGCGTATTTCCACAGGAGGCGCCTATAGCCGCGGATTGACTTACCTTTTTCAGTCATTGCGGATAACGACTTTTACATCCATCCCACCCCGTGTCATAAACAACCATTTGATCAGTGTTCAATTGCCGAAGTGAGAGAGAATGAGGGTGTTGGTTACATGAAGCTTTCTTACTAGTCCAAATGTAGTAACAGCTTACATTGTAGATCCCCAAACCCAAAAGTTAGCGGAGTGGACTTGAGGTTTGGACACGTGAAAATCGCCCACATGGAATAGTGTAATTTAGATGTGGTGTACATACTAAGTCATTGCATGTTTGGAAATGGATGAATGTCCTTGTATTTGACTGAAACATTCTGCGGGATGACCGAGATGAAATCAATGTATGCGGTTTGACTTGACACAAGCTAATGCACTTTTGGCAGGTTCCCCCGCAGAT
This sequence comes from Takakia lepidozioides, assembly GCA_030704615.1. Classification (NCBI taxonomy): domain Eukaryota; kingdom Viridiplantae; phylum Streptophyta; class Takakiopsida; order Takakiales; family Takakiaceae; genus Takakia; species Takakia lepidozioides. The sequence continues at coordinate 46,527,237 of CM060732.1, forward strand.
GCTTGATAGTTTGTGGCACCCACACACGTTTTGTTTTTTTTTTGTTCCCACGAAGATGCCCTAAAAGTAGTGTGCGGCACCGCACACTCCTTTCGGGGCATCTGCGGTGCACATTTTCTCTGCAGCTGCCTACCCCACACATGTTTTTTTTTTCTTTTTCGTTCACACGCAGATGCCCTGAAAACAGTGTGCGGCACCGCACACTGTTTTCAGGGCATCTGCGAAGCACATTTTCCTATCCCACACAAGTTTTTTTTTTTAATAAATAAAATCATTTTTTCGTTTCCTCGCAGATGCTCGGAAAACAGTGTGCGGCACCGCACACTGTTTCCAGGGCTTCTGCGGAGCACGTTTTCTATGCAAATGACCATCCCACATGAGTTTTTTTTTTTTTTTTTTTTTTTTTTTTTCCGTTTTTTTCGTTTTTTTTTCCTTTCAAAGCATCTGTGGAGCACGTTTTCTCTACATACGCCCATCCCATACACGTTTTTTTTTTTTTTTTTTTTGGTTTTTCCGCACACTGTTTTCAAGGCATCTGTAGAACACGTTTTCTCTACATATGCCCATCCCATACACGTTTTTTTTTTTTTTTGGTTTTTCTTTCCCATGCTGATGCATGAAAAACAGTGTGCGGCACCGTACACTGTTTTAGGGGCATTTGCGGTGTTTTTTTTTCTCTGCAGCTGCCCATCCCACACACGTTTTGTTTTTTTTTTCATTCCCACGCAGATGCCCTGAAAATAGTGTGCGGTGCCGCACACTACTTTTAGGGCATCTGCGATGCACGTTTGTTTTGCAGCTACCCATCCCGCACTCGGGTTTTTTTTTTTTTTTTTTTTCTCGTTCCCATGCAGTTGCCATCAAAATAGTGTGCGGTGTCGCACACTGTTTTCAGGGCATCTGCGGTGCACGTTTTCTCTACAGCTACCCATCCCACACATGCAAAATTTTTGTTTTTGCCTAACAAGTACACTGGCACAGAACATTCTCTCGAAAGACAAAAATGGACGTGCAGGTGAGGGGAGAGGCAAAGGAAATGGGAAGGGGAAGTGAACCTAGACGGGCCTCTTTTCAGTGTCGGTTTGTTTGCAATTGTAGCTTAAGTTGGCAGACTGTACAACGTTATAGTCAATGAGTCTCTTTTCATTGTCGGTTTGTTTGGAATATGCAGCATAAGTCGGCATATTGTAAATGCGTATTCCCACGGTTATAGGTCCTCGGGTATAGGTATGTTATCTTTCGTCAAATGTGTTATGACATCTGCTGACATGGCCGACGCTCACGCTTACGTGGCGTGAACGCCACGTCATGCAGAGGGAGCCTGGGCTCACGCCACGTCAGCCAAGTGTGAACTCAGCTCCCAGGCTCACGGGGCTGGGCTCACGCCGTAGCTACGCTGCATTTCAAGAAGTGACATTGGAATTCCTGATACATGTAAAGCCATTTCTCGACACCCAGCAGAGGGAGAAACACAAATACTAGTAAGCTCAAGCGGCTTGTTGAGGAGGTGGCTACACCCTCAATTTCCTAAATCGCCTACAGTAAAATTATCATCACCATCAAATTCTCAAGTGAGGCAGGTTGAAGTTCGGTACATAGAGTCAAAATCAAGAAACAAATAAAGGAGGTGAATGTATGGACTCAGATCATTATCGGCAGCTTCCTTTGCATGGACTGGACATCTAAGAATCAATGAACAAAGGTCACAACTCATGAGCGATGGCCTTACCGAGTACAACGCGATGAAATGAAAACTGCAGGAAGAAATGCTGCCCCAGTGCTTCACAGCTCCCAAGCACCAATTCCCGCTCCGCTCCTCTCCTCACAACGATCCCAATGCGTGAGCAATTCATATTCTCTACTCTCTAATCTCAACACATTTCGCATTAGCAACGCAAGCTTGTCCTCATGTAGTTTGAGGACAATTTAATGATGGATTCCGTATAGTTGACTCCCAACTTCCTTCTGTCTTTGAGTTGGGTAACCAATATGGTATATCGGTTTGTTCTTTTCGCCTTCGATTGTCAACTTCGGTGTAAACAATGTGTAGTTTCTTCAACATGATACTCGATGTAGTAGATGTGTTTGGAATCAACCCATTAAGGACTGCGTGTTGTTGTACCTTCGTTGCAGCGTTCGAACGATATGATGAAATGACATCTCTGTACTCTTCGGCACATGTAATTGTGTAATTTTCTACCAATAAAATGCCAAGTAAAGACTTGCAATAATCTTCTAAACCTAATATTGGTTTAGGAATGCATTTGGGACATTTCTCTACCCCTAACGTGATACCACATGTAGGACATAATTTATGACACTGCTTTCTCCAACACCGTTTTTGAACTAGAGGGGGAATAACCTTGGCTTCAAACATTTGTAATACATGTGTATTGTTTGTTGGACAAGGGAGTAGGTGTAAAACTGAAAAAAATTCATCTTGGTTGTGAGCATATTTATTGCAACATCCTGCAGTACATTTCCCTTTGTATTTCAAAGGACAATGGTACCAAAGGTATCATAAAAAGTAGCATCCACCACTTTTGCAAGCGTACGGGCTGATTTGCCTCTCAAAGCTACGACCTCTTGTAGATTTTGATCACTCTCCATCTTGTAAACACAACAAAAATCAGGAACACTAAAATGGTTACATCAAGCTCAAGAAACTTGTAATATATATGTGTGATCTAGTAGGATTAGTCTACACTATTATATATATATATATATCATAATAATAATAAATTAAAACCTATTTGTGATGGGAAACTTTTGGAGGCCCAATTCATTCTCAATTGCAACAAATATGCCGAAGCAGGCCTTCCCGACCTACAGAGCACTATGCAGGCTTTAGGCGGAGAGCATGCAAGTAGCCACTCCACAACATCTAAAGTAACAACTCAGGCTTTGGGATGCCATGCATCTGGCATTGGCTCATTTAGAGGACCTAGACGAACAATCTTTGTATGAGAGGGCCATTTTGATTACATCAGTTAGCTAGTTAGCCAGGTGGACAACAATTCGTGATCATTCATCAAGATATGAAACATGAGAGTGTGCAAGAAAGTGGTATGAGTTCTGTGAAACTAGAAAGCGACATCTTATTGGGATAGTACTTAAATGGATCTAGAGAATTGTTTTAAATTTTTTCTAGAACTTTACAATGATATTCTCTTGCTTGCCTGATTTTATATCATTAAATATTCTCATAGCCTGTGATAAAAAATAGAGCAGACACGTTCATCGAAAGTTTACTACGGGATCTTTAGCCTTCTCCTTGGAATCTCTCCATGCTATCTTAAGACCTAGGATGCATGGTATCCATCTTATTGAAGGTTTTCTCAAAATCTAAGACACGCTTCGCACTTGCTTGTATGAGATATGTGATATTCAAGTTGCACTTAGAATTGATGATTGAAGGCATGACAATAATTTGGAATGTTTTGCATGTAGTTTAATTCAATTATTGCTTTGACAAGAGAAAAACAAGCCTCAAATGACAATGGGCTCTCTTGCTTTGGCAAGAGAGGCAGGTAAGACTGCATACTCAACACATCACACCAATCGGTGCCTTGACACAATGTAAGGTCCTTTGACCACATTTCATCTCTTAACTTCAGCATGATGTGAAGGACCTCTCTCTACAAGAGAGCCAACAAACTCATCAAGGATTTTGGCTCATTCAAAGCCAATAGCAATGTCATCTACACCAAAATATTAGAATCGTGAGTTACTTGTAGGAACAACAACATCCCCAAATAATGGGGATAGTAACATTTTCGGCTTCTTCGGTGGAAAGCCTAAGATGAGGTGGATATAAGTTGTCGGCACCATAAGAATCAGCAAAATAAAAGCCTCTTTTGATTTCAAAACTTTGAGAATATGTGAGCGTTAGATAGTATCTGGGTATGTGTTCATTCTTAAGTTAGATCATTGATAATTTCCCGATCTCCTCTTGCATTTTGCTTATTGGGCTTTGGTTCGAGGGTGGATTCCCCCTCTAAATGCTTTCACGGCTTTTAGCAAGGTTATTTTTCATTATTATCTCAAGGAAGAATACCAAGAGCAAATCAGACCCGTCATAGTGACAGGAGAAAATAACCTCTTTCAAGCAACCTCGCCATGACACACCAAACACAAGTCTCACGAGACACCGCGCATGGGAAGGGGCAGAAGATTATACCACACCGGACAAAGGTACCAAGATTTGAGCCCGGAATCACCCGGGTGACAATCAGCTACCGACCGGTGGTTGTTATTATTATTACTATATGTACAAGGGCTTCACGTTGCTTTGCGGCACTACTGGTCATGACTTCAACGAACAATATTCAAGAAAAAGGTTATGGATTCAAAGCTCAAGACAGTTTTTGTTTTTTTTTATTTTTCTTAAAAAAGAAACACCTAGGAGCGACAGCTCACAAATCAGGCCCCTTAATAGTGAGAGGAGAAAATAACCTCTTTCACAGTAACCGCGCCATGAAGGCGTAGGAATGGGACACCACCCGGGAACCGGGGAGAAGAGTATACCACACCCGTCAGTAGCAAGATTTGACACCAGAATCATCTGGGTGGCACTCAATGCACTTAACCAACTTACAATAGTCTTTTGGGATAAAGTAACATTAGGAGTTACGCTTGCTTCGGCAAGAGTCTTCCTAAATTTACATACATCTATCCAATATAGAGTTTAGTGATGTGCATTTATATTATATTAATCGATATATTTTTGATTGTACAAAAGATACAAGAGACAAAAATCAAATATAAAGAGTTTTTGCATCATCATAAGTCTTTTTTGTTTTTTGTTTTTCCTTCCGAGGAAACATCAGCTCGCCTTGAGGGGAAATAATCCCTTTTATAGGACCATGAAGGCAAACAAGGGCAGAGCCCTTGCCCGAAGGCAGAGAAAGATAGCTCATAGGGGGGTTTGAAATTTGAACCCCAGACCCACATGCCAATACACTATTGGGCCACATCATTATTGTGCAACTATTAACAAAATTATATATATATATATATATGTATGTATATATGAATTATCGTGGTATATAAATTGAAGAAAAGTTGAAACGTTGCTCACCGCCAAATAATTTCAGAATTGTTGTTTTGAATTCGCATAAGCATTTAAGAATAACTTCTTGTCAATTCATACATATTATTTCCCTAAGGAAACACTAAAAAAAAAAGAGAAAAAAAAACACTCATACTATCTTATCTTATCAGTACATGGGATAAATAAAGTAATACTAGACCACCATTAGTGTAAATTTGACATAAACGGTTTTTGAAATGATTCAAACTTTTTTTTTCATACAATTTGGGCAGATTCAGAAAAAAATACTTCGATGACTTGGCGGCTGCGGACGACTAACAGAGATGATTAATCGGTTTTTCCTTTTTTTTTTGTTTTTTGCTATTTGGGCAGATCCAAAAAAAGATGACGATGATGTGGCTGATGATGGCACCCTATTCCTGCTCTAGACTAAAACTAGGCTCCGAATTTCAAGTCATCACCAGATTATTAAAAAAAACACCAGGGCCATGGCCCTGCTTGGAAACTATTATTTTGAGAAACCAACAATTACTAGGGTAGCCTGTGCCGTTGGGCCAAGTGTCAAGTGCCATCTAAGCCCGAGTGCAATCTCCTATGTATGCAAGTGCGTGTCCTATGTCGAGGCCCAAGTGCGACCTCTAGGGTAGGCTCTGTCGTTGGCCCAAGGGTCCAATGTCATCTAAGTCCAAATGATTTTTTTCCCCACAGAGCCTACGACCAGATTTGAACCAACAGTTATATTGTCTGATAGGAGGGGAAAATAAAAACCCTCAATAAGCCATAAGGCCAAACACGCCTAGGAGAGGGGTGAACTTTTTCTTTCTGGAAAAGGGGACAAAAACCGCACAATGGACTGAAAACAAAGAAAAAATAACCGGACTCCGGCATAAAACAAGCAATGAAAAAAATGAATGAGGCAATAGCTCGAAGTCCAAAAACCAATTAAAATCTTTCACAAAATAAATAAAATAAATAAATAAAGAGGCACAAGGAAAAAATAGTCATGCAAAGAGAGAGCATCCCCACCCTTGAGGCCGAAAGTTGAGCCCGAAAGATTCCCTGTAACGCCAAAATAACGTGATCGATTCAGGGCTGTGGGGTTCTGTGGCGAGGCAGCCCCGACTCGCGCACACCCTTGTCCTCAATTGCCCACACTATCCCCACGCACCTCGGCTCCTAGGTTCGGTGTGGCTATGGTAGAAAGACGGCTGTACGGGAAATCTAGAAAGATGGCAGCGCAATCCACTATGTTCAATCATTTGTCCCTCCTGGTGTATGTTATTTCTGCTGATTTTGTGTGTCTTGTGTCTTCCTGCTTTGTGAGCAAACATTGTGCAAACAGCAGCCGCGGCTTCCAGTTCGAATGATGCTACTTCGCTTGTGATTGACGACGATTCGTTTGAAGCTGTCTTCCTGAGTGTTGTGCATGATACTGCGTCCCCTGAAGTGCTAAGGCCTTACGAAGGAGAACCGCCAGTGAGGGGAGACGCAGAGATTCCTCTTGACGTGCCCTCGGCTTACTAGATAAGGAGACGGCCGTTGATGAAGCTCGCAAGGCCGTGAATTCTGAAGGAGAGAAATGCGAGCAGCGTCGTAAGATTGCTGAAGCTAAGCAGGGTGCGTTTGCTGGCAGACTGCTGCAGAAGCTGCATGCAAAAGAAATCGCTAAGTGCTTACCTCGGGAGGTCATCCGTGAGCGACTTGGACAGGGCGAGCTGCTCACTTGGCCACAGATTGGAGTACCTAAGTTTGTTGTCACCTGAGATCGCACCAACAACCTTGAGAGCTTTCTGCACCCGAAGGTTCCTAGTGGCTATTGCTTTTGGGAGCTTGTCCGAGGTGGGAGTGCAGCGGCGCTGACAAACATACGCCCTGCCTGGACTGCCAATCAGCCTGCTGATGATTTTTGGTGGGAACAATCCATCATTGGTGTCCCACAACACTTATTCCATCTCTCTGCTAGGGATATTGTGATTTTTCCTGGTAAAAACCTTTGATCAAGAGAAGGTTGGGCTCTGTCGAGTCCAGATTCCTATTGACAAGTATCCGTTGCACTCCCTGGTGGTCAAGGAGAAGGTAGTACGCACGGTGACCCGCGTTGCATTTTGGCTGAAGGTGGCTCAGTCACTCTGGCATCTACAGGGCAAAGCCGTGTATCTCAGTTATAATCATCGTTTCATCTCTTCCTACACAATCACGGATTGGGAGAAGTGCATGTTGCATCCCAGTGATATGTGATTTTCTCTATGCCTTGATCTTTATTTGCGTTATCTCCGTGGATGCTAACCAGGCGTTGTGCTAAACTGTTGGAGTCTGAGAGTGCTAAGATGAGTGAATGGAAAGAAGGGATAGAGGAGATCTTTGGTGATGATTCAGTTCCTGGTCCTGAGACACAACCTGCTGCGATGTCAAGAGGCATCAATCATCCAGATGGCTTAGACTTATAAGATCTTTGTGATGTCATGAAAACTATCTTTGATTGTCCTGCTCTGTTGGAACTTTTGTTGAACAAACAAACTAATTCTACGACAACAGTTGCCAAGCCTCATGAATCCAAACCTGTCAAACAGCCATACCCAGAGTTTAAGCTAGGTGACCATTTTGATAATTTTTTGAGGTTATTTGAATTAAGCATGAAGATGAATGTTGTGCCAGCAGAATTTATTTCCAACATATTCAGGTTTTGTTTAAAGGGAGAGGCTCAGATTCTGTTTGAAGCTAGTATCCAGGACATGGGAGAGATCTCCTGGAAGATGGCCAAAGAATTGGCTCATCAGCTGTTTCAAGAAATTAAACCCACACACTATGCCATTCCTGAAAGAAAGTTTTGCATAGGAGAAAGTGTGTGGAAATACCATACAGAAATCAGGACTTCAGTATGCAAGGCAGTGCCAGTGGTGGCTGAGAGACCTTTGGCCACCTTTCATCAAAGGGTTACCACCAGCTGAACAGGTGTTTTTGGAGAAAAGCTCATACAAAACAGACAAAGAGATGGTTCAGCTCATTGAGGAAAGAGCTCGCATCAAGGCAGCAAAGAGGGGTTTAGCTCCTACCAAAAAGTCTCAGGTCATGTTGCATAATGTTGATACATGTACTGGTACTAATGGGGATGAGGGCTGCCTAGAGTTGTTGCCTGCTGTTGTGAGAAATGTGCGGGATACTGTGAGGACAGAGCTGCAGGCTCTCAAAGCTGAAAGTCATTGGCAGACTTCTGATGATGGTGAAAGGAAGGCAGGTCACAGAGGTCGAACCAATACTGGTTCAGGTTATCAGGAACGAGCAGCCTGCCTGATTTGTAAGAGCACTGAGCACTGGACCAGGTTTTGCCCCATGCAGCCAGACTTACTTGCCATCTATGAGCAGTGGAAACGAGATCAAAAGGGTAAAGGTGCTTTAAACGAGTAAGGTCATCTGCTAATGAAGGGCCAAGTGATCACAGATGTAGACCTTCTAAACCCTCAGCTACTTTGCTTGTGTCCACCAATTTCAAGTTGCTCCATACTGAGGTGTTGAAAACCAAGAATAGAGACCGATTCACCCCTTGATGACACAGTGTCATATTGGTCACTTATCTTTTCAATGTGTTATAGACACGGGCTGTACGGTCTCTGCCATTCCTTTTGCATGTGGTTCAAGTCTTGGGTTTAAAAATGTCTCCAGCCAAGGGTATTGAGGTCACCATAGTTGATGGTACCAGTTATGAACCCCTTGGTTTAGTTAGTGTACCAGTAAGAATCAGCCGCAAAGTTGTCACCATCACAGGGATTGTAACCATGGGCAAACAACTACTTTTGGGGTTAGATTGGATGTCTGAAGCCATGGCTTCCATTGATCTCTGTACTAATGCTATGACCTTGAAGGATGGTGAAGGTGGCAGCTGCAAAGTTAATTTGAATCATATTCCTATCCTGGCAGGCAGTGGGACCATACATCTTGCTTGCATGAAGGCTGTCTCACGTGAGGTTAGGCAACGGGCTGGAGACACATACAACTGGACTCAATTCTTTGGTTTTCAGAGTAGCCAAACGATGCTTTTATACCAGTGGCACATACCTGCTGCTGGCTACAAGACTGGTGCTCCCATGTCTGTCGAGGGTGACACCCTTCTTCTTAGAGCCCCTGCTAATGTTTAATTACTTGCTATGTCTCAAGTCATTTGTCTACAGGCCTTGCTTTCATTTGCCCACAAGGCAAATACCTTGAGATTGAGGGTTGGAAACGTCTATCATTGCAAAAACATTGCTTAGTTGCATCAGGGCTTTTGGACAGGGTTTTAGAGGTCATGTTCGCATTCTGATTGCCAATCCAGAGCGTATGCCAGTCACCATTAAAAAGGGTCAAGTGCTGGCTAGGCTTACTGCTGTGCCCATCAGTGACATATCCTCGGTGGAGCCAGCTTTACATCTGCAAGATATTGGTCTGGAAGATGATCCTCTGGACGGTCTGATTGCTATGACCAGTTTAGCTGCAGCCCCAACAAATCCCAGCCTCACTACTAAGCAAGAAGCTCACTTTCAACAGGTATTGGCTGAGATAAAGGTGGGCGAACTGACTAATTCCCAGCAAGCTCAATTACATCTGCTGCTCAAAAGAAACCTGGACATATTTAGCAAAGGTTCACATGACCTGGGCTGCACAAAGATACTTAAGCATGAAATTATTACTGAAGGAAAATCAGTCAAACAATATGCTTATAGAGAGTCTGTCCGTGAAAGAGCAGTTATTCAAGAAGAAATTAGGAAGATGTTGGATTCCGGAGTGATAAAGCCTTCTGTTTCCCCCTGGGTTAGTCCCATTGTGCTTGTGGGCAAGAAAGATGGCACCACACGCTTTTGTGTGGACTTTCGAAGGTTGAATGCCATGACTAAAAAGGATGTATATCCCCTGCCATGTATCAACGAGACACTAGACCAACTTAATGGGGCAACTATCTTTTCTTCCCTTGATTTAGCCTCTGGTTTCTAGCAAGTTCCACTAACGGAGGACTCCAAAGAAAAGACTGCATTTACTTGCAGGAATGGTCTGTTTCAATCCGAAACCATGCCGTTTGGGCTTTGTAATGCCACTGCTACATTCCAACGGCAGATGGACGTGGTCCTTGGTAATTTAAGGTGGGAATGTGCTCTTGTATATGTAGATGACATTAATATTTATTCCAGCAGTTTTGCATCTCACCTTTTGGACTTGCAAAGAGTGATGAGCAGATTACGAAGTGCTGGTTAAAGTTAAGGCAAAGAAATGTGATATCTGTATGTTGGAGTTGCGCTTCTTGGGACACATTCTTTGTGGGGATGACATCAAACCTGACTTAACCAAAGTCCAGGCAGTCTGGGATTTTCCTATCCCGAAAGATAAGCATTGTGTAAGAGCATTCTTAGGCCTTGCATCCTATTATAGAAGGTTCATCTTTCATTTTGCTAAGCTAGCTGGTCCCTTGTTTTACTTGCTTTGCAAAGATGTTAAATTCCAGTGGGGTAAGGTTGAGGCATTGGCCTTTGAGAGACTCAAGATAGCATTGACTTCTGCTCCTATACTCATATTTTCTTATTTCTCTATTCCCTTTCTGTTGCAGACTGATGCTAGTGACCTAGCTGTTTCAGCCATCCTAAGCCAGAAGAAGGATGGTCGTGAGCATGTTGTTGCTTATGCATCTAGAAGACTCAATAAGCATGAAAGAAATTATAGCATTATTGATAAGGAAGGCCTAGCAGTTATATTTGGTGTCAAGCACTTTCGTCAGTATTTACATGGTTGTTATTTTACTGTTGAGACTGACCACTTGCCTCTCAAAGCCTTGAAAACCCCACGAGAATTATCAGGTAGATTGGCTCGATGGTCTATTCTTCTACAGGGGTTTGAATATGATATTGTCTATAAAAATGGCAAAGAAAATGGTAACGCTAATGCATTGACAAGAGGGGAAACCAAGGTTCCCACCCCTTACTCTTCTCTTGATGATTTGATTGCTATGCCTGCATCTGTTCCTACAAATACTACCACTGCAGATCAGCTCTTGTTTTGTAGCTTGCTTGATGAGATGCCTAGGTCCATGAACTTGTTGAATGATTGGGATCTCATGACATTTGACCCTGGTTGATCATCTTGTGGGTGGAAGGGTGTGCAGCAAATCGCATTTGCAGATTTCAGAGTGGTTGTATCTTCTTAGCTTAGGGGTATCCTGTCTTTTCCATAGCTACACGCAGTGATCTATTCCCCTTAGGACCTGCGCTTCAGCCCTGCCTGTTACCTCCATGACCATGTTCAGATGTGGTATGAGACTCTTATGTTATAGGAGAACACAAAGGCGGACACTCCTATCTCCTCATATTAACCCACTGCTCGCTGGTCTTGCTAAGTGTACAGGTATGGAGAATCAGTTGCATTTGGCTCTACTCCATAAATGCAAGACCGACACTCAACTTCTAGGCATATCCAAGGCTACTCAAAGACAGGTTAACTATCATTTTCCCCATTGTGAGGCACGTGAAGGTAAACTGTTCATGAGGATTGCCTTGGAAGTCAGACCCATGCTATGGAGGTTCCTAATAGGGATTCAGTTTCAGAGTTGCTTGAGTTGCATCATTCTTCTGCTTTTGCTGGTCACTTAGGCATCACTAAGACCTTGAAGAGGCTCCAAGAGAGGTATCATTGGAAATGGATGGTTCAAGATGTTACACACTTTATCTCTTGCCGTGTGGAGAGCCATTTTCAGACACTGCTTCCTAGGGCCCGTCCTTCCCTTGCCTTGCAACCCATTCCGGTGTCTGAACCATTTGCCAGAGTGGGCCTAGATCTTGTTGGGCCACTCCAGCCTACGATTAAGGGACATTGTTACATTGTTGTGGCAACTGATTACCTATCTAAGTGGGTGGAGGTTCAACCCTTGGCTGCTAAGGATGCAGACACAGTGGCACAGTTCTTCTTCAACGATGTCATCTTGCGCCATGGCTGTCCCCAGGAGATCCTCACCAATCAAGGCTCTGAATTTTGTAATCAGCTCATGCAGATTGTGTGTTTTAATTTGGGTGTTAAGCATCGTACGACTGCACCCTATCATCCTCAATGCAATGGCTTGACTGAAAGGTTCAATCATACCATATGTGTTATGCTTGAGAAGACAGGGTCACTCTTGGGTGATTGGGATACTACTCTACCCACTCTGATTTTTGCTTATCGGACCTCTGTGCACTCTACCACCAGGTATTCTCCATTTGAGTTACTCTATGGTAGAAATGCTCGCACTCCCCTGTATAATACTCCGTTGCTCACTCCCATTGCAGAGCCCACTGATTGGCAGCAATTTGTGGATGCTATGCTTTCCAAATGGCTTGTCTTTGAAACTAAGGCTAGGACTAACATTGCTCGGGCTCAGGCTGTGCAGGCTCGTAACTACAACAGGAAAGTTCACTACTCAGAGGAATTCTTGGTGGGCCAAACTGTGTGTGTCCGTCTGCAACTTGGGAAAATTATCTCCAAAGCTTCGAAGCACATTGAGGACCCTCATCTCATCACTGAAAAACTTCATGGGAGAAAATTCTTGTTGCTTCCCCAACATCATTCCACGCCACCCATAACTCACCCTGTGCATGTGGACTCCCTGGTGCACAACAGATTGGTCTTCGATCTCACCTGCATCAATGTAGAAGGTAGGACGACTGGCTGATTTTTGTATGTGATTGAGTGCAGGGATTAAAGGCTGGAGTGTTGCAGCCTTGTGTGTTTTCTGGAGGTCCAAGTTGTGGCCTCTATTGTGTGTTTTCTGGAGGTCCAAGCTATGGCATCTCTTGTGTGCAAATAATGGTCTGCTGCAGACCAGTGACATCTGGTGTTAGAGGAGGTGGAAGACCTTAGCACAGGCTTTTAGCTTCGTGTTAGTGTTTAGCATCACTGTTGTAACGCGATTGGGGTTTTTTCCCCAGCGAGTTTTGCCCTTAGCCCACTTTGCAGGTGCAAGATTTTCTCGCTGCGGGTTTTTACATCCCTCTCGCGCCGGATGCTAGTATTAGGCATGGTGTGGCTTATTTAGCTTCGGTAGTTCGGTATTTCAGTTAGCTCGCGGGAGCTCGCTTTCCTAGCGGGGGCAAGCTGTACATATGTAGAGCTCCAGATTCTATGGCGGTGCATATGCTCTCCTGTCAGTCCCTTGGATGAAAAGCATGGGGTTGTTGGACATTAATGATGATAGGGACTATCTTTGGTTATATGATTGTCCTACGTTAACAATCACGAGATAAGCCAACCTGGAAACTGAGCTGGCTGATGTGAGGTCTTGTAATCCGCATGTCCAATAAGAGTGCTGCATCTAGATCTCCAGATTAGCCTCTCCTGATTATTTAAATGAAGAGATCATCAGGCTTAGGCAGGATGTTTTTGGTGTTCAAGCTGGTGCAGTGGATGTGTGAAGGACTCTGGATGAAACTATTTTGATACTCTGCTGCGTGCAACGATTGGCTTAGATTGTATATGTGCTCTGCAATAGATCCTCCCCTGTCAGCTTGGCAAAGTTCTATAGCTTACAATCCCCTGTGCATGACTTAACCCGCAGAGGATAAGAGCATATCCTTGCGTCGGGGCTTTAGCTTTACATGCCGACACCCACTCGCTAGACATGGGCAAGGTCACCTTGACTTGGCATGTTCAAGGCCATGAATACGGTGCTCGGGTTTAGGGCATGCAACGATATTCAATGCCCATTTTTGATGGGATATAATGGGATATAGGGTTCAGGGCAAAGGGTGTGGACGTTTGCCGCCCACCTTGCTGTATACCTGATATCCCCTTGGAGTGCTGGGTTCGCTGTAGGGTGGGGATGCTCTAAAAGGAGAGACTTTATTTATTTATTTAGAACAGGGGGATTGTAGCCCTGATAACCTTTATTATAATTTATTGTGGGGTTACTAACCGATACCGATTATTTGGGGTAGCCGATATCTTTTTTAATCTGATTAAAAGGGCCTCTGTCCGTTTTTACATATATATTAATATACATGTATATATGACGCAAGTTCTAGGGGCGCCGGGCCAGCCGAGGAAGAGGAGGGTGGCCCCATGGCGGAAACTGGCAGGGCACTAGGTCGTCTTGTCGCTCGAGGGCCACGCTGCGCAGTGCCCCCGGCCCTATGGGCTTCTCTCTCATGCTTCCTCTCTTTTTCTTTCCTTTCTTCCCCGTCTCCCCCTTTCAATTCTTGTGAGAAGGTCCCATTTTAGTATTGCAAGCAGTTTTGTGGAAAACTGCAAGGATCCGCACGATTAGGCAGAAAGAGAGTAGTTTGTTAGGATCTGGCGAAGGCAGTCTTGCAGTAATCGGATTGGCACATCCTAACATCATACTGCACTAAAAGCAGTTGCGTTGAAGATTTTGAGGATCGACTGAAAAGAAGGGAGAGACGAAGACTTTTTAGGGTTTGGTGAGCGCACGGATTGAAGTAAGTGTAGTGGTGGACGAAGGCACAACCTAACGTCCATGCTAATGCCGGTGTGCAAAAAGGAGCACAATCCATGGCGCGGGCCTCCAACAGCAACACCAAGTTTGCATCCGTAAACCTGAACAAGAGCTATGGCAAGCCGGCACTCACAGTCCCAAGCGGTTTGGGTGGAGCAGCTCTGTCGTCATCAGGCCGCGCCCGGCTCTCCTCGCATGGTGGCATGTTGCTTCTTACGCGGCCGGGGCGTCCGCAGCCTGCTGCCGTCGTCCAGAAAGGTGGCAAACTTACAGTACCGCGCCCCGTTAATCTGCCCTCTCTTCGGAGGGAGCATGCAGGGAATGATCCTACTATCGCGCTCGTTGGTGGCACTTCAGGATGGTCGAAGACTCAGCAACAAGAGGAGTCTGCGGTACCTGCTTCTGTGACTATTTCATCAGAGTCTACGGGTATGTTAGTATCCAGTTCAAAATGTGGAATAGAAAAGAATATCGCTTGAAGGCTTATGAGAACATTGGTGGAATTTTCCCTGCAGCCTTAACATCATAGAGAGAAATGTAGAATGATGTTAATGTCGGCCACCATGCTGATGACTGTGGTGGGTTACACCGAGTCTTATTGGCTAGAAACTTGTCTGTTGTACTTTCTTGGCTGCACATTGGTTACTATGGATGATTTACTCTAGGTGGATTTTCTTTTTCTTTTTTCTTTTTCTTTCTTCTCTGGAGGGATTTGCAGGAAGAGGGCAGCATCCCTTGGAAGAGAAAATAAAGGCCGGAGTAGCTTTAAGCCAATGCCTCTGTGGGTTGTAGAGGAGGGCATAACCCTACCTGTTCAGGGATGACACAGGCATGCCAACAGAAAGAAATCTCAATGGAGAAAAGTTGGGAAGAACACATGCAGAAAGACGGTTATGGTGAGAATTAGTTAGAGTGAGATCACTAGAGGTGCTGAATGCAACAGGTAGGAGTAGTATGTTGAAAGGTACATCTTTGGGTTCTGAGTGCAACTAAAGGGAAGGACTTTAGTACATCCGTTTTCCCTCTATCTCCCAAATCTGATATACAAATACCTGCAGTCTCTTCACGGATTGTCCCCTCTCTGAAAGCCACAAGCATTGTTTCTTACAGGCATTACAAAATTATCACCAGCTCTGGGTGCTGGATCCACATGGGGGACATCACCCTCGTCACTTGGGCTTCCAGGTGCATCTATCAATGGCGAACACGGGCCTGTACCAAACCAAGTAGCCAGCCACAGGACAAATGAAGTAGCAGTGACCAGATCAGGTGTTTACAAGCCACCTCGTGGGCACTCTCTGCAATCCAATTCTGCCTCCTTCCAAGTAGGAGATGTGGGCCCAACAGTGGCGAAGGCTGTAGTGTTGAGAGGAGAAGACTTCCCTACATTGCAGGCAGCCCTCCCTCCTCCTCCAGCCCCGTCCCAACAGCGGCAGAAGGAGTTACAGCAAAAGCAGAGAGAGAAAAAACAAGAGCTCAAAGAACAGCAGCAACGGCTGCAGCAGCTCTCCGAGCAGCACTTGTCACCCAAGCCTGAAGATGCCTTCCAATCCCCCTATGGAGGTCGGTGTTTATCTCCACCATTCTCTTAAACAGACTCTTCTCAGACCACATTTCTTGGAGTCTCAATATTAAATATGCTGGGTGAGTAGAGCATGACAGGGAAGAAAACTGTTAAGAAAGCATAGAGAAGTCTGGTCGGGGTAGAGATTACTGTTGTCATGTTAAGACGTTTTGACTGATCCATACAGAATAAGACAATCAA
Organism: Takakia lepidozioides; assembly: GCA_030704615.1. NCBI lineage: Eukaryota > Viridiplantae > Streptophyta > Takakiopsida > Takakiales > Takakiaceae > Takakia > Takakia lepidozioides. The sequence continues at coordinate 46,543,497 of CM060732.1, forward strand.
TTGAATGACATCATCCAACATGGTCCCATCTTACTTCAGTCTCTTTCCATGTTTATCAGCTACTTCTAGTCTAGGGTGGGTGGGTGGGTGGTTTGCATGTAGTTTTAGTCTCATCGCCATAGATGACCACATTGTTAGTCAAGCACTTGATGGACAAGGTTATCAAATCAGAAACCTGTGCCGAAGCTACCAAATATTTACTTCAAAGCTATGGCGACTATCACATCACAGGCTGGAGTTTTCAAGCATACTGAAAGATCATCCTTCACTAGTTTTCGTGTGCTAAAAGGACCAAACCATTTGGGATAAGAAATCCTACTTAGAGCTATTCCTACCTATCAAGGCAAAGGTGAAGCCTCACCTGCTCCCATCCCAGCTAGACCACAAATAACTGTTGGTGGTCCCAAGGGATGTCAGGCTTCTCTGGCTTCGGAGTGTCTCCAACTGATGCAGGTTCTCTTTTGCCCATCTTAGATCCACCTCTCTAGCTAAAGTGCCCCTATAGTAGATAGGGACAGCTGAGGGAGAGACAAGATCAAGATCACTGGATTTGACAGTCATTTGGGGTCAAGCTTGTTCTGTTAAAGTGTTTTGGTTTATCCAATGACCTGTTTCTCTGTGCATGCATTGGGATAGGGCTTTTTGCAGGGCCCTGTCTTCATGTTTGGATACGTTGATGTAACAATGAACCCAGTGTTTGGGTGGCAGTCCACCGGGTTTAGTAACAACCATCGAGAACTCTCTAGCCTCAAAATGCTCCTGTCCCCCCTTTCTCAAAAGCCCTGGTTGAAATTTCAGACAACTGGTTTCTCTTTAGCTGTTTAATTGTTCATATTTGACTTGCACTCTGAGCTGGTGCAGGTCCCCAACTTCAGCCTGCGCATCCAGTGATCTTGCAAACAAAGATTGAGGATCCAACGGTCTTCGAAGAGGGTTCAGTGCGGCAGGAACACCAAGGCTCCACACTGATTGAACCAGATACAAAGCCTGACAGATACTCGTTTGGGCCTCCCTCCCCCACTATTCGGATACGCCTGCACTCAAATTGGACAGATGATGAAAGAGACCCTGCCCCCAGCTTTCGTCCTCAGGGATTAGGGTCCTACCCTGACTGGTCGGACCGTTCAGAAAGTGACCCAGAATTCCGCCGTGCTACTCGGGGGAGTGATGAATTTGACAACAGCCGACCCCCCTTCCACAGGGTATCGCAGCCCACTGTTGTGGCAGGACAAGATCCGAGTCTGAGCAGGGATGGCAATGGGAGGAGCAGTGGTTTCGGTGTTGAAAGTGCCTTGACCAGAAAAGCTGTGAACATCGGTAGTTTCGGCCGTGAGGGCGGACTTGGTAGGGAGGACAGCAGCGGCAGAGAGGATGGGTTCAATTGGGAAGGGGGATCCAGCCAAGACCGGGGGGTTTATGGGAAGGAAGGCAACTCCAATAGGGATGCCGGATATGCAGGTTGGGGGGGTTTCAGCCGGCAAGCAGGCCGCGATTTTGGGGCTGGCAGGGAGAGTGGGTATGAAAGAGATGGATGGTATGGCCGGCCAACGAGCGGTGGAAGGTGTAGATTGCAAGAGAGGCAAGGTTCTTTGAACAGGGACCCCGCATTTGGCAGGGAGGGTGTTTTCCAAGAAGGGGGATTCAATAAGGATGCTGGTTTTGGTCGGGATAGTGGCTTCAACAGGGATGGTTTCCTTGGGAGAGAGAACAGGCGGCCACAAGTGGGTGATCACGATGGGGCTCGTGGTAGATTTGGAGACCGGTTTACAAGAACACGGTTTGAAGGGTCAGACTTTAAGCCTGGTAGTTTTGCCTCTGGCAGAGGACCGCTGGGGCTTGACTCAGGCGTGGACTTCCGCAGGGAAAGGCGTGGCTATGGCAGTCACCATGAAGATCCACTGATGAGGGATTTGGTTGAGATTCCTGGCTTAGACAATTTTCGACCTGCAATAGGCGTGGGCATTGAGCCTCCCTTGACCCCTTTTTTGGGTTTGGAAACCAAAGCTTTCCGCAGGAAGAAAGATGAGGTGAAGGATAGTGATTTTCGAGATCCAGAGAGAGAGTCATTTGAGGCTGAACTTGAGAGAGTCCAGAAAGCTCAGGAGCTTGACCGGCAGAGGAAGATTGAAGAGAAAGAGCGGGCAGTGGAAAAGGCACAGAAAGAAGTCGAGGAGCGCGAGAAGCTAGCCAAAGAGGAAGAAGAGAGACAGGTATGTAATTTTTGCTGTACCTGGTGAATGGGAGGGGAGGGTGGTAGGGAGTGATGTGGAGGTTGATAAGTTGCAGGAGGGTGAGGGCACAGGTGTTGTATTGCTTGATTTTTCATCCACTTACTGGGGATAACATGGTTTGACAATCAGGCCTGGTCCCTACTCATTCTTAAACATTCTATTAATGGGCAAGGTTCATGAGGTTGTACAACTGGCCATCTATTTCAACCATGACTGGTCAAAGCATGTTCTATGTGGCACACTGCAGTGGGAAGTTCGTCTCAAAGGAATCCGGAACGGATTAACTCAGAATGGCTGCTGGGGACCTTGCAGTGTCAGATTCTGATGATTAATGTGGAGAATTTTTGTTTTCAATTCTCCTCATTGGTTTGTGAACATATCAAACGTCTATGGTAACCCTATGGCAAGATTGAGTTGAAGGATTTACTAGGTCCCCTCTCCTCAAAGGATATGCAGACAAGCAGCGGTAGCCAGTTTGTTGCGTCACCACTTCTCCTCTTGTGTCGAACTCGACTCATGTGTCGATGCCCGATGTTTTGTGGATGCACAACTGAGTGGCACCATGTCCAGTAGGTCTCTTACTACAGGCCTCACATACTGAAATTCAGGATGCCCCTGGTTTGGGGATGTCAGAGCTAAATTTGTGTCCTCATTTGGTAATACATAATCTGCAGTTCTATAGTGCTTTTCAGTCCCAAATACCGAAGTTGTAAACCATTGCCTTATGTTTGTCAAAAGCAAACCCTACAGGCAAAGCTGGAGGAGGAAGCCATGGAGGCAGTTGCAAGAGCAGAGCGGGAGGCGTTAGAGGCAGTCCAGAAAGTAGAGGATGAAAGGAAGGCACGGGAGGATGAGAAACGGCAAATGCTTGTAGCGGAAGAAAGACGGATAGAGAATGCGCGGCTCAAGTTACTGGAGCTCGAGGAGCGAATCGCAAAACGTGAGGCAGAGAAGAAGAGAGAGGAGGATGCCAGGTATCTTTCCTTCCATACTTGGTGCAGTAATGTTTGAAGCTCTGGTGGAGGCTCGACAAAAAAAATGTGAGACGGATAGTTGGAGCTTTTAAAGTGTCAGCAAGTGTCTCTTCCGGCATTGAGGTCCCACCAAGAGTTTTGTCAAGCCCAACTGCATTGCAGTCCAAGACAGTCAGAGTCCCTTCAAAGGCTAACTTTTTCAGGTATTTAGTTGATTGGTTGTGTCGTTGTCAAATCTGATCTCTTCAGTTTTACCACCAGGGTCCAGGACGAGGTGAGAGTAATGTCAATACAATCGGCAAAGGAGGAAGAAGTACAACACTGGGATGACCTAGACAGGGAGGAAGTGGAGAGGAGACGAAGAGAGGCTGGTTGCCAGCATCACAGGTGCTGACCAAGAAGATGATGACCGCGCACCACTGTGGACTTCATGCTCAGCGACCTCCCCGTCACTGTCACGAGGGTCAGTGCCAGACGAATTTGCTTCCCATGGCAAGTCTCAAGAAGTTCGCCCCAGCCCCCTGGACCCAGGTGCCCGGTTACCCAAATACCGAGGGGGGAACACCATGTTTGAGTCTGACCGCAGCCGGCCCTTTCTCCCCTGGAGGAGGGATGTTCCTGTTGACAATGGAACTGGACCTGCACTTTCCTCTCAATTTTTTTCTTCTTACGGACGTGATGAAAGTGGCGAATTCCAGGCTTCGATGCTGCGTGATCAGGTCCATAAACGCACAAGGTTTTTGCGACAGGGGAGAGCCTCTACAGCGGGGGAGCTACTACGGTTGGCTTCCCTTAAAGGGGAGGCAGGGGAGTTTTCAAGAAAGATCATGTTTCCCACTACGCCGAGTGGCGGTGGGCAGGGAGGAGCCAGGGCTTCCCACAAGTATCCAGCCTATTCTCGTGCAAACACTCCCGATGTTGATGGCAGTTTTTTAGATAATTCTGGGGAACGGGAGGGGGATCGCCGATGGGCCAGAGATAGGGATCGCTGGAGGGGAAAAGGCACTCGGTCTCCGCCAAGACTCCTCCTTATTTTCAGGTTCGGATGTTGTGGAGCCTTCTCCTTATGGCGGTTCAGGCACTCCTTACCCAAGCAACCACGCCTCCTCCCCCCTGTGCGCAACACTCACATCGGCCACCAGCAAAAGTCGTCAATGAGTCATCCCCACACAGCACCTTCACCTTCTTTTCAGTCACAGATCACATGTTAGAAATATGCCTCGGCAGGGATGGATGGCCGCGGATAAACAATCTAGACACTCAGAGGAGAAAGTTTCAAAGGTGGAGCACGCTGAACTCCCTAAAGCTAGCAAGCATGTGGAGGTTTCACAGGATGGCGCAGAAGTACAACGAGTGAGGGCTTTGGGACCACCTCAGAGGGAGGGGCACGAATGGCATTCATCTCTCCGACAACAGCATTCAGTTGCTGAAGTGTCCAGGGGCCATCACCTGAGGTATTGGCCCTGAGGAACCTCAGTCACAAGAAAGGGACGATCTGTCGTCACTGGCAGTGCAGGAGCAGTCTAGAGGACCAGATGAGGGGAGAGAGCCGGCCACATACTGGCTATGCGGATATTGATAAGAGGGCATTGAAGGCGCGGGAGGATCACGGGTACAAAGATGAGGTTGAAGAGCGACAAACGGATGTAAGTGACAACGACTTTGAAACCTGCAAAATTCAAGCTCACCTACTGAGATATGTATTACTTTGTTGGTTACCAAGATATTGTTTTGCATTTTTCTCATTACGAGGGAGTTTAAGGTTCTAGAGTTGAAAACAAGTCAGGCTTGTGAGGTTTAAGCAGGCTGATAACAGAAGTGTGGAGGCTGGTGTCTGACCTATCTGGCTTTTGGGCAAGTATGGTTTGTCTTGGTTCCTAGTTTGGATGGAGAGGTTGCTAATCTGTGGGCGTTGAAATGGGGTAAAGGAGGGAGAGGATGATGGCATCCAAGAAGGGGGATGAGGAGGGATATTGAGGCTATGACGAAGAAGAAGAAGACGAGGATGACGACATAGAAGATGGTGCAAAGAAAATCTCCATATTTGCCTTTCTGATCTGTTGCTAGATTGGTTTACTGACTTCTCCTGTGGCCAGCTGCTTGTCTTTCTCTGTTATTTGGTGACCTTTCAAATGCAAGTCTAGAGGTTACTCTGCACTTAATCGTTAGATTGACTGTCATCTCAATTGTCGCACAATATTTGATACAGATTCCGAGTTTCATGGTCTGTGTGTGGAAGGCCACCCTGTGTGCTTTTATATTGTTTCTGTACATCTTTGATACTTTCCTAACTATTCCCACCTGTAACTACTGTCTGCAGGAGATGATCCAAACAAGAAAGAATTTAGGGAGCTCATACAGCAAGACGTGACAGAATTAGCAGAGGGTGTTTCAAAGGAGGGAGAAGATTGCCTAGAGGTTGAGGGATTAGATGGAAGGAGTGTTGAGGTTGGGCCTGGGGTTAAAGTGGACAACTTAAAGGACCTGGAAAGTGTGAATGAGCAACCATCAGAGACTGAGCTCCATGAATGGCTGGCACAGAAGTTGCAGGTATGCTCTTTGTTTCTGTACTTAGTTGCAGCATGTGGCACGTCCGGGCTGCAATGGCCTCAGACTTGGAGAATGGAAAGATCTAAAACCGTTCTCATTTTTTCGGGCGTCTTTACTGAAATGTTTCATGGAGAGTGTGGACCATTCAGCATTCATGGATGAGTTTCGAAACTTTCGCTGAAGGCACTTGACATATCCACCTTCTAGAGGCCATTGATTATGCTCACGCTTGTGCCTGCTGCAGAAAAGTGAATCATCAATTTGTGCCTCAAATGTGTAGTGTATTCTGCAGGTTTTGGCACTGATTCTTTGTGATGCCACAATGCCATTGCAGATACATGACCAACATAAGGAACAGAGGGATGGTGCACAAGTGCAGCCACCACATGAGACCAGCCAAATGCAACCATTCTTGCCACAAGTCTCGGAATCGACCTCAAGGCCCACTGTTTCAGCTGCAGACCTTGAATCTCCTCCTACTGTACCACAGATGCAGCAACCCCCCTCCATGGCCGTGTCCGATCCGCCCGTCGCATCCTTGCAGCCACCACAGCTGATGGTGTCGCTGCCTGGTTTCCAAACTCCAGCTGAGATTCCGGGGACATTACAGTTTGGGCTTCTTTCAGGGAAGTCACTCCTGCCTGCATTGGTGCCTGCCATTCAGATTGGATCAATTGAAATGCCCTTACATGTGCACCCTCAGGCCGGCCTGCAGCATGTCACCCCTCTGCAGTCTTCCCAGCCCCCTCTTTTCCAATTTGGGCAGCTTGGACAGCAGACGCCTCTCCCTCAATCCCACCCAGCTTGCAATCAGGAGTTGGAGACAGCTCAAATGCCAGGGCAAACCCAGCAGGCTGAGGTTCTGCCCGTGTTCCAACAACAACACACCCAGAACCCTACACAGCAAGTGCAAGTTCGGTCGTCCTTCATACAAGAGGAGCAGCCAGGTAGACCTTTCTTACAACAAAGAGATGATCTGCTCTCAGTGCCAGAGTCTCCTTGGATGAGCCAATGCACATCTGCAAACGTAAAAGCAGTTGAAGTTGAGACTAGGGAGAACAGGTTTAGTGCCTTGAAGCTCGGCCCTCGTCCTGAAAGAAGAGGGCGCAGTGGCCTGCGTGATGGCCTGAACACTGGGGTGGGTCACTCAAATTTTCCTTGCGTCAAGGCAGTGCGTAGAGAGACAGCCACTCTTCACTCAGGCTTTGATGGTGCAGAGGTACAGAGCAATGGCATTTCATTGGCTGACACAACTCCCATGTGGCCCATAACAGGGTCCTCAGCAGATGTGACAGTTGCAGAGTCGGCCCCAGCTGAGAGTCAATGGCAGCGGCCGCTTGCAGGAAGAGGCAGAGGGAATGGGGCACGTGGAGGAGGCATGCTTGGACGGGGACGGATGAAGGGTGGAACTGTGCATGGGAGCCCGGTTGTCTCTCAAAGCCCCATTGAGGGAGGTGCCTCTACGGGTTCCTTCACACCTGATGCGGGAACTGATGGAGTGACAGTGCGCACCCGACCCAGCCGCCGTAACAACTTCCGGCGCCCTGATTATAAAGGCAGAGACTCTATGGTGTCGCTGGAGACAGTGCTGGTTGAATCTCTGTGCTGTATATCCCCTAACTCTAGAGTAAAGGACACCCCAAATGCGCCAGTTTCAACAGATGCCTCAGTCCACACTACCCACATGATTGATGGCCAGGGCACTGGAAGGCACCCTGAGGTACCAAAGCAGGAGAAGAGAAATTCAAGAGAATCAAGTCAAAGCCCGCGATTGGTGTTCGAGGGTCACTCTCCACAGCAAAGCAGCCCAAGACTCGAAAGGAACAACAGTGTTGAAACTTTCCAGAAACGGGGGTCTGGCAGGTCTGCAGGTGCCACTCGTCCAGGAGAGGGAGTACTGGGGAGGTACTCGTCGGAATCGGCCCCAGATGCACCCTTGCAGAGCGGGGTAGTCCTTGTGTTTGATCAGCCAGGGATTGAAGCTCCCAGTGATGAAGATGACTTCATCGAGGTCAGGTCCAAGCGCCAGATGCTGAATGATCGTCGCGAACAGAGAGAGAAGGCGATCAAAGCCAAAACAAAGGACTTGAAGGTATGTAGTATTGGCAGTGGAACTTTTAGCTTAGTATTAGTAGTGAACAATAGTAAGAGTTGGCGCAATTCTGTTTCATCTCTGAACTTTTTCAGTTAGTTGGTGTGAGCCTAGTTAGGCAACCCCAACCTGTTTCATGTAGCCACCACTTGTGCTACTTCTACAGCTCAGTATGTGTCTCTCATTCTAGATTCCAGTGTGAACAGTGCTCTAAGTGTTTGGGCTGATGTTTATCTATTCTTCCTAAATGTTCCGTGGCCAAGGTTATGAATGTACCCCCTCATTGGGGCTATTTGTGAAGTAGTGGAAGACTAAGTTGGGGATTGTTTGCTTTGTAAAGGCAAAGGAGCAGGCTGCCCGCAAACAAAGAGGTGGCGGAAAGCTTGGGTTCCAAGGGGAGGGAGCGGCAGGTATTGGCAGCAGATCGAGTGGGGCTCTAGAGCGACGCCCCTCTAGTGTAAGCACTGATAGTGTCAATAACAATTCACGGCTTGGGCTGCCAGGGACTCCTTCTGGGACAGGTCCACCGGGTTCCTTCTCGCCTGGGATTTCCCAAGCAGTGCCTCTTGCTCCTATTGGGACTCCGGCAGGTGGTGGAGCTGACCAAGTTTTTGACAAGCGGGCAAAGGTTTCAAAGTGAGTTCTGAACACTTTTCCATTTCCTTACAAGCCCACATAACCTGTTTCTTTGTGTCCTTTCTTGAATCGAGATATTATTGATTCTATAGGAATATTTCTTCACACAAGCAGCTTGGTGCTGGGTCTGTGGGACTTTTACTGTCACACCTCTTTTGTCACCTGCTCTTCTTGTCATGGGCTTAGTTCCGAGACCAAGCGATTCCTTCATTCAAGCAGGCCCACCCGGGCTCCCCTGGACGTAATGAATTTCTTCTTTTCTAGTTCTCCTGAGTCCCTTCAGCTGGTTGGTCCTCCTGTTGATCTTATGAATCACTTCATTTCCATCTTACTAATCCTCTTTCTGCTTCACACATTCTGAGTGCCCCTCGTTTGTGACAAAATCTCTGGCTAGCTCTCATCCATCATCCAAGTAAAGCAGAAGGGGTGACATGCTGCTGGTCTACGTCCTGAATTCTTGGATTTATGACTGTTTATAGCAGCTTCTTGGACTGAGTACAAGTATTTCTCGATCTACGGTTCTGATGCTTTGTTGTGTGTAAATAGATCTTCTCAACCCAATTCTGCATCAGGCGGGAGCTTGGGTGACAGGGAAATGGGGAGTTTGTCGGGCCCATTGGAAAGCCAAAGTCTTCCCCAGGACGGTGTTTCTGGCACTTCGCTTGCCTGGGGTGGGAGTCGCTCTACTCATCAGGTAAATTTCTGACAACACATCTTGTGAAACCGTGTTGGACCCCCTGGAAGAATGAATGTGGACTCGTATTGGAGGTGGAGGCTCTAGCCTTTCCTTTTGGGAGGCAAGATGAAAACTCCAGCCCTGAACCAGTCTATACAAGGCGTCATCAGAACGAACTGAATCAGCACATAGTAGAAGTAGATGAACAGAATGTATCGAGCCTGTGTAATCCATCGTTACGGGTCAGCTCTGTACAGGATGTTACATCTCTAATTTTCCCTTCCTCTCTCTCACCTTGCTCATGGGGTAACCATTCTTGCATGTAGGCCAATGAGCTCCGCACATTAGGACAATGCTATTGGCCTTATCAACTCATATTTGTCCTGGGTTGCATGGAGTTCAATGAAAGGACTGAAGTACAAGGGCTAGCCACAGACCAATGAAGCAAGCCAAAGTTTGTTGTTTGCAGGTGGTAAGCTTGACCCATTCAGCTGGAAGAGGCCATGAAGCCTGTACGATATGATGCCCCAGTGCCACAGCAGCTTCCTCTTGGAGAGCGTGGCAGCATGGTGTTGGACCCTGGGATGTCTGTAGCCTCTATGGCTGGGAAGGAGAAGATGTCTTCCTCGGGATCAGGACCGATTTGCTCGCTACTGGTTGGAGACAAGATTCAGTTTGGTGAGTTTATTTTCCCAGGAGAGAATTTCTGAGCTGGGCATGTTGTGTCCGTACGCAGTCATTGTGGTCTGAGACTGAGATAGAAGTAGAAGGTTGGGGCTGAGGCTAGCTCATGTGTCTGAGTAATGCGGTTTTGCAGGAGCCGTGACATCACCACCTCTGGCCATGTCCAACAGCCGTCCTCATACGCCTGCACTCCTTACCATAGTAGGCTCATCCCTGGGGTCGCGTGGAGATGCAGCCATCATCGACAGTGATCTGAAGAAATCAAGGCACTTATCTGGACCTGAATCTGACGTGCCAGCCTTCACAACAAAAGGTAACTTTGGGTTTGTGTGTTACAATAACAAGACATGAAGAGTGACATTCTTTATATGATTTTGAATGGAGTTTCATGCTACAGCAAGCTGATTTGAGTTTGTACGGCAGGCAAGCGAACACATGGGGAAGCAGTCATTGGTGGGGACACAGAACTGGATACGGAGGCAGAAGCCGAAGCCGCAGCGTCAGCCGTGGCCGTGGCTGCCATCAGCAGCGATGAATCCGTGGTAGCACGCATCATGTTGAGACCTCCATCCGAAAGTCTACCTCGTCCATAAAGAATTCCTTTGCAAGTATTGCATCCTCCCGAAGCCATAAAAGTAAGTGCATGTAAAATTGGTACCACTAATAAATAGACATTCTGTAACTCCTCAAGGATGTGGTGCCTCGTTCACACCTTTATGCTGTTAGGATTCCTTATTGTTACCATTGTTTCACCTATTCCATATGTTTGTAATTGGCTTGGGGTTCTTATCTGCATGTGTTCAACTGGAGCACATCTGTCAGGCATTTCTATGTTCTTTGGCACAACTATTTACACAGGCTCAAGTTGTGAAGTGATATGTTCGTTTATCAGAATGATCTGGGTCACAGAAGTCAAGGTTTGGGTTCTTTTGTTGGTTTCTGAACACTCCCATCTCCTTTGTTCACAGATAGTGGCGTGGCGATGCCAATGCAAGACCACTGTTGATCCAAGCTCCCATGCTTGAAGATTTCATGGCAGTATCACTTCCTGCCGATCTCTCTGTTGAGCCTACCTCAATGTCACTACGCGAATCATCATCTGCAGGTCAGGGATCTCCGGGCCTTCTTTTAGGTGGTGGTGGTGGTGGTGTCTTCACCTTTCTCAAGCTTAGAGAGGAGCCAAATGCTGGGTGGCCAATTATTTGGATTCACTCCCAGCAAGGAGGGTTCTTCAGGTCCTCCTGGTGCTCCAGAACAGGGGCAACAATGTTGGGCCCAGTGCGGGAGGGTGGCCACAACCACCGCAGTCAAGTGGTGATTTCATTCTATGGAGGACCTCCTCCCTCAGGGTACGGTGGCCAGTTCATGAGCCCTGGTGGGGAATCCCTGGTCTTCAAGCCCCCCCCATTTTCTGCTCTACGGTTCATTTGCTAATGCGAGTCAATTTTGGCCAATTAGGGTACATGGGGTCCACATACCATCCATCTGGCAAGCAGCCTGATTGGAAGCACACTCCTGTATCATCCTCAGGTCCAAATGTTTTTTGGCATGAGTGGCAGCGACAGCTTAGGTGGCTTGATGACGGGTCAACGGGGTCCGGGCAATATCCAGCGCATGGCACCTGGACCATCTATCATGCCAGTTGCGCCACCTCCGGGACCTTTTGATCTGAACTTGTCAGCACCATTTCAAGTGAGTTCATCCTACTTGTCCTTAGCAACTGGGATCAACAGCCTTGCACAATGGGGCGTTATTGCGGACATGAGGTCACAATGGAACAGTATAGTGGAGTTGTTTTCAAAAGTTGAAGCTCTGTTGGATTTGCAGATGTATGAGCAGGGAATGAAGAATGACAATATTGTATGCTTTGTTCCAGATTCCAAATGTGGATTCTTCTATGCAGTCTCAGTGGTCACATGCCCCACCACCCTTGCACAGCGTACCCATATCAGGGCCCCATACGGGTTTTTCCATGCAGCAGTCTAGACGGATTCCACACAACCTGGGGGCCCACCTACCTCATATGATAGAGAATCCCGGGGGATTCAATTTAGTCCCCAATCCAACAAATCCGGCCAGCACGGGTGGGTTTTCATCAGTTGATGCTGCTGCCCAATTCCCGGATGAACTGGGCTTGGGTGATACATCCTCCTCTGGCCCCAGCAACACCTCTCCATTTGGGGCGCAGCGGGGCTCTGGCAGGGGACCTGTAAGCAGCACCACTCTATCTACGTCCTCAGCAGCTGCAGGTTAGCATTTCTGCCTTGTGTGGTCTCGTCTGTGTGGGGGCTTTTTCTCTATCAGTGTTCTGGTGCTGATGAAGTAGGCAGCGTGCTTGAGGAGTGTCCCACAAGTGTGATTACTTCCATTAGCAGTGCCCAGCAAGGCAATGCACGCGCCATATGAAATGTTTGTATACGTAGTCTGTCGTAGATTCAAGTAGGTCGTTTGTTAGGTGAGGCTATTTGCACTGGCGGGGGGTGGGCATCTTTGAGCTGCTGCTGACTAGCTTTCCATGCTGCTCTAGAGTGCCTTTGTGTTAGCCGCCGTCGTTAGTAGTCGTCGCCACAATTGTTGTTAGAAAGGAATCGGCACATGGGATGGGGACCCATGGCATTTCTATGGGATCGGTCGTGTTGACAAGCAGTTTGCGGGTTGCAGTCCTGCAGAGCTGTTTACTCTCGGTGAGATTTTTTCGCTGTGGGTTTCAACAAGCCTTGGCCATTACCAAAAGGTCGGGTTACAAGTAGACTTCCATCAGCAAAAGGAGGAAAATTATACTTAATCTTGTTGGCATCTCATTGTGTTTAATGTGTATATGTTGGGAAACATTTATGCAGGCAACAGTAAGTTGCGAAGCAGCCGACGCTCATCAAGGGTGGCCAGAGGGGGCAATGCAATAGGGGGTGGAAATGGAAGTGGGAGTGGGAATGCTGGGGCAGGAATGGGATCTAGCTCAGGAGTGTTCAGTGGTTCCGGGCCCAATGGCGGGCAAACTCCGCCTAGTCTCTTGCAGCCTCAATCTCAGCTGCAGCAACAGGCCATGGGGGGTGTTGGGCAACAACATTTGCAGTCTATTGGCTTCTCAGATCAACAGGGCCAGTCACAGGGTTTGCCAAGGGTTGGGCCAGGCAGCAGTTGGCAAGGAAGCCAAGGCCACCGGAAAGGGAGTGTGACCCAAGGGCGGCCGCCAGTGGGAGAGCGTGGTACCCCAGAGAAGATATTTGCACCATCATCAAAGTTAAAACAGGTTCAGACCACTTCTCTTTAAACACGGTAGAGCCACTGAACACTAAGAACAAACCAACTCCAAACTTTGCATAATGAGAGAGGCACAGTGTGTGTGTGTGTGTTACATAGCATGTCAAGTCTAGACAAGGAAAGGCTTAACACAATGTGTTGTGTTGGCCTCGTTTTAAGGACATCAGACAGCCTAATGTAGGCACTATCAAACTGTCACTAGATCCAGGTACTCAAGCAAGGGGACACAGAGGCCTTTGGCTTGCAAATGTGTATTCATTGAATCAGAGTAGAGCTAGTCAAGTCAATGTAAGTAAGCAGGACAGTAAGCACCCATTCTCGAAGACCCAAGTATTCAAGCAAGGGAACGAATAGAAACCCTTGGTTGCAAAAGTATTCCTAGATTCAGAGTAGAGCTTAGTCAAGGCCATCTAAGTTCGTCGAAGTGTCAACTCTCTGTGTTGCCACATAAGCAGCCCATCAAAGTGCTTAAGGAGCCTGAATGGATACCTTACTTGTAGCCATAGTTTATTCAGCTCCTTCAGCTCTTGCCGGCTTCTCTTCCACATGTGAAGAGTTCCCAGGCTTTCTAACCTTACAGGGCTGCAGCTTTATGTTAAGACCTAAGGCGAACCCTAATGAGTCTCTTGCCCTTAGTAGCATGTCCTGCAACAAAAGAAGGTGAAGTGGCATCACCTCGATCCATCACAGCCAACCAACCAACCAACAGGTTAGTGATCCCTGTGGACCCCCAGGCTTAAACCGCTTCACATTTGTTATCAATGTCATCCCTGCAACAGGTCATACTTGCAAAGATTGTACTCATAAGACGTAGCCTTGTGACCATTGACCCCGCGCCCAGTTTGAGGAGAGGTAAGGGAGGTCCTTTCAGCCATTTCAGTCAACATAGGTACAGAACTCAGTAGCACCTATTTCAGCCCATGCTCCAGAGGGAGGGGGGACTTGGCTCATGTAAGTAACCGCCCATTTCCAAAAGGAAGGTGTCACTAGAGCAAAGTACTCAAGCAAGGGGACACATAGAGGTCTTTGGTTTGCAAAAGTATTATAGATTGTACTCATAAGACGTTGTTTGCCGTAGCCTTGTGGCCATTGACCCCGCGCCCAGTTTGGGCGGGAACAAAAGGGACAGAACCTACCTCTGTTAGGGGCTGTCGTTGGTAGTAAGACTTACCTCCATATAAAGAATTAATCCGGGTTTTCCAGATATCCTCTAGAAATCCCTTCACACAAGCATCAATCTGCTGTGTGTGATTTGCCCAAAACTAGGCCTCAGGAGGGCCTGGGCTTTTGTCTCAGCCTCGAGACTTTCAAAGTTGGTAAACAGGGGTACAGGCACAATTCCCTTAATAGATTTGAAGAGAGCGTCTCTTTTGGTGAGAGAACCCCGGACAGTGTATCAGAAAATGAATACTGTCTTCAGATTGCCCACACAACGGGCAATTGCACTCTCCCTTTCCTCTCTGCTTCTGTTTGCTGTTCAAAGGTAGGCTTCCTGCCCTGAGTTTAAATTTCAGTCAGTCTAGTGCCGAGAGTGGGTAGACCCTTGAGGTCATCCAAGATGTCCTCCCCCATGTCACAGACTGGAAACAAGTTCAGGGAAGTTTTCTGCCTAACTTCATTTTCATCAGACAATCTCATGGCAACAGACATGGCTGAGGACACTACAGCCTCTAAGTCAGATTTATCCAGCAGGGTCAAGACTTGCGGATCCAGGTCCAGGTCCTTGAGGATCTCTTCTACTCTCTTTTGCCAGGACTTAGCCTGTTTGACAGGGCGGTCCTGTTTCCAAGATATAGAGTCGATTAACTTAGGATATCTGGTGTTGGGCATATGTTGCAGCTGACCCCACCATCTGACCTTGAATTCATCTCGTCGGGAGCTTAAGGACGGAATGCCAAACTCACCCCGAACAGCCACATTGGCTGTTTTGGAGCATGCTGACATACAAAAGTATTATAGAATCAGAGTAGAGCTTAATCAAGTATGCATGACAACAAGCACCTATTCCTAAAAGGAAGACCAAGCACTCAAGCAAGGACCCATATAGAAGCCCTTGGTTTTGCACAAGTATTCCTAGATTCAGAGTAGAGCTTAGTCAAGTCGATGTAAGTTCCTCATAGTGTCAACTCTCTGTGTTGCCATACTAAGCAGCCCATCACACTGTTGAAGGAGTCTGAATGGATACCTTACTTGTCGCCAAGTGTAGTGAGCTCCTTCAGCTCTTGCCTCCTCCTCTTCCAAATGAGATGGCCACGCTTACCAACCATATAGGGCAGCAGCTTCAGGGTGAACCCTAATGAGTCACCCTAGTGAGTCATCCCGTCATCCAATTTCCCGTTCTGTTCTAGACAAAAAAATCGGCACAGAATAACCGGATCAGGCAATTCTTGAATGCTGTCTATAAAGATCTCGCAACATTCAAGGAAAGAGAGAGAGAGATTGTACTCGTAAGACGTTGTTTGCCGTAGCCTTGTGGCCATTGACCCCGCGCCCAGTTTGAGCGGGAACAAAAGGGACAGAACCTACCTCTGTCAGGGAGAGAGAGAGAGAGAAAATCCTCAAGCCTCTCATTTTCAGGTTTCCTAATGCTGATAGAAGGCATTGGCTACAGTAGACCAGCCAAGAAAGCAATGTACATTGACCAGATCATGTAGAAGGTGTACACTTATATTCTGTTATGGTGCTGCTACAGGGCCTAGCACAAGATATCATGTATTAGTGTGCCATCAAATGTCCTTTATGCTCAAGGATGGAGAAAGAGCCAGAGGGATCAGGCAGTTCTTGAGTGTTGTTACAAAGAATGTATCCACAGTCAAGGAAAGAGAGAGAGAGATTGGTTTCTCTTCCGAATGTTTTTCATCCTTGTATGACCAAAATCTGCAGGTGTACGTGGTCAAGTCATCATCATCTCCGAGAAACAGTGGCGAGTCAGGGGCAAGCATGTTTAGCGGGGCGGAAGTGGTTCAACAAGCAATGGGCCATTAAGAATGGCTCAGGACTAGGTTTGGCCAGGAAGGAGATGTGTGACTATATACGATGCTCAAGGTCTCTCTTCATGGGAACGTTAATGTCAAATTGTGGGAACAGAGCTCTCTTGCCTTGAGACAGGCGTTCGCACAATTGTGTTGACTACTGGCATCCGATCCTCCACATGTTCATTTCCAAATTTTTGACACTGCTCTTTGGAGTCCCTCCCATCAAGGGTTTAGTAAACAGGATCCACTGGTTTGTATGGTGCAGCATCATTTTCAGAAGCTGCATGTGAAGACGGGCCTTCCACTTCCATTAGTTCTCCATTTGCTCCCCCCTGGGACCAAACACCTTCGTGCCGTATCGAAGACCTTGCAGTGCTCTGTATAACTGTGCCAGCTCCAAGAAGGTAGGCCCTTTGTGGGCCTGTGCTTCTGGAATTGCATGTTTTGTTTCTCCTTTGCCGGCCAGTTTTCTGGATATCTTGGATGGCATGTCCAGGGGCACGACACTGAGCATTTCAGATTACCAGCAGGTTTTTGTATCGCGTATGGGGTCACTGTTTCTGGGGACTTGGTCCATCTCATTATCACCGGATCAAACTTGGTGGTTTTTTCTTCGAGTGTGACTTTTGAAGTAGGAAACCGCCTTACCCCCAAAAAATGACATTCTTGAGGCTTACTTCCTTGGTGACTGCCATGTGCTGCTTTCCACAGTTATAAAGTAAACCCTGTAGTTCTATAATCCAATTGATAAACAATAATTTATTTCCTTTTCCAAGCTACTTCTCAACCAATGTGCAAGTACCCAGTGTGGGACGGCAGTGTATGCATGGTGAATTGTGCAAGAAATGCAGTTTTGCATTGCTGTTTGCCATGTGAGTTGCTTTCACAATTTTTCTTCAAGTAGTACTATCAATATGAATCGTCTGGAAAATGGAAAGCGAGTCTATTTGCTTGGATTTCCTTTCTTGACACATGAGAGCGGGACTATGGTGTTTTTAGGGGTGAATATTGATGTGTACCTCATGGTGTACTTTCTCAAGCTTGCCATTCTACTGAACTGGACCCCAATTGGCATCTTAACCCTTGAAGGACGGACTAACTTTTTTCAGTATATACCTTGACTAAACTAGCTATATCTTCGTATCCCCATCCATCCACTTGGATGAACCTTACAACCTCATCCCTTGACAAGAACGCCACAAAACTTGGGCAGGTTTGACACACTACTATGTTTAGGGGGTTTTAGCGACGCTTGTCCCCATGCCGTCTCTCCCGGCCCCGTGCCCTCATCTTGCGACACCCTGGGTGTCGCTCGCCCATGCGACGTTTCTGGCGGCACAGACATAATGCCAAAATCCACAAAAACGAATTTTAGCCGTCCTACAATGCGACGCCGTATCTGAGTAAAATTAAAAAAAAACGTCGCAAATCAACTGCGACGCACTGGGTACGACTGTCCGGACGTCGGTTGGGAAGTAGCGACGCCCAGGGCCTCACTTCAAGCACCCCAGAAAAATAAATAAAAATAATTTACTTAATTACTTAATTACTTAACTTTTTTTTTAAAAAAACGCCCTGGGGGTCGTTATTTGAGTTTTTTATTTTTTATTTTTGAAAAGCGACGCCAGAGACGTCGCGTACATTTGAGCGATGCGAAGAGTGTCACATTGGGGTCCCGACGAGCAACCGATATCTACATGAACTACCTTATTCTAACGACGACCGAAGGTTGGAAGCTAGTTTAGCATAGAGCAGGAATAGGGTGCCATAGTGCCACGTCATCGTCGCCACGTTTCGTAGACAGGTCATCGTAACCAGGTCATCGTAGACACGTCATTGTCGTCGTCAATTTCTTTGGAATCTGCCCGGACGGCCCGCGCGAAAGAGGCCAATAGAAATCACCGCGCCAACGTTTTTGGAACTGCCCGCAATGCCCGGATCTTGATCTTCTTGAACTGCAGGAGCTCTGCGTTTTTCGCCATCGTTCACCTTGCAAGCACAGGCATGGATAGCTGAAGGAGCAGGGATCGAGTGTGGGTCCAGATTTCAAGATCTAGATTACCTATGATTCGAAAAGACAACAAATGGGGAGGAGTTTCTTGCAACGGAATCGGAAGCTTTCACTCGTGATTGGGTGGGAAAGAAGAAAAGTGCAACTTAGAGTACACCTTACTTCCTTGTTTCAGACCCGCACAGTGAGTCTCCGTGATTGATTT
Source organism: Takakia lepidozioides (assembly GCA_030704615.1). Classification (NCBI taxonomy): domain Eukaryota; kingdom Viridiplantae; phylum Streptophyta; class Takakiopsida; order Takakiales; family Takakiaceae; genus Takakia; species Takakia lepidozioides. The sequence continues at coordinate 46,561,792 of CM060732.1, forward strand.
TCCATGAGCACGAAGGGTATGTCAGGTTGTGTTCAGATGCAGAAACAAAACTGGGTAGAATTCACCACCGGACTTCATGGTGTGGGTGAGTAGGTGATCGTGCTACCTCGCTGCCCAGTTCTCGTCAGAGCAGCTCCATTCTGGCTGAGGAGAAGCTCGATTCATTGAAAAGGATTCATGAGCAAGAGGTAGGGCACATTTAGATTTCAGACATGGTATACATCAGATACTTCATTTGCAAATCATGTTAACAGATCCAGATACAAGGCAAGTCTCCCGATTCCATAAGCAGTGATATATCAAGCATATATTATAACGCCATTTCTAGTTTCTGCTTCTGCCACAATTTCCCCACAGATGCCAGCTAAAGGACCAACAGCCACACTTTGATGATAGGGGGTGCCTTGAGAACACCCTCATCAAGAATTACCCAGTGATATTGTGACACAATTGATCAAATCAGGCACTGCTTTCTTCAACACATTTCACCCGTTTTTCCCTCTCTAAGATCTGCCCTAAATTTCCATGTTGAATTCTGCAAGTTAGTTGGTTGAGTGAATCTAGTTTGGAGTGACTTTGACATAATACTGCCAATGTGACAACATGGAAGTATCCAGAAACAGGTAACAGAGACGAGGAGAGGCTATGAATACTTTTCTGACCCCAGTCAATGGTGGGACAATGGAGGCAAAAGATGAATGCCTCACAGAGAGTAGCAGATGCAATTAAGCATAGGAACTAGTGTGATAAGTTGAGTTGGGTGTTTCCTAGAACAAATCTAGTCTGTCATTGTTAGCTGATAGCAGCAAGGCAAGGATGTATGTATGATTTGTGGAGAGGCATGGATAGCTGAAGAAGCAGGGATAGTGTGTGGGTGGACAGATTCATCCAAGAGGGTCGGACTTCAAGCTCCAGATGACCTATGATTCCATGTGGATCAATAGCTACAATAAACCTGCATGGGTAGATGGTCAACTAAAGGCAGCAGCTGCAGCGGCACAGTTGATAGAATCAGGCACCTCAACCATGACCACAGCTTCTGAAGAGAGATCAAGAGAGGGAGTCCACAATGCCTCTTCTGGCACTTCTGGGCATGTGAAGATACTTTATGCAGCAGGCAGCCTGACAGAGGCTCTACAGACTCCAAACCAAGGAGGTTTTTTCAGCGGATTCAGATACGTATGTCTGTCTCTTGCTTAAGTGCATCAAGATGGAAGGTCTGGAAGCTGGAAAGCAGGTGCACACTCACTGGATAGCTACAAAAAACCTGCATGGGTAGATGGTCAACTGGAAGCCGCAGCAGCAGCGGTACAATTGATAATTCAGGCACTGCTAATGAAGGCACTTCAACACATTTACCCCTGTTTTCCCCTCTTATAATCGGCCCTAAATTTTAATGTTGAATTCTGCAAGTTAGCTGGTTGAGTGAACCTGGGATAGGTTGGAGTGACTTTGACATGATACTGCCAATGTGACGACAAGAAAGTATCCACAAACAGGTAATAGAGATGAGGAGAAGCTGTGGAATGAATACTTTTCTGATCCCAATCAATGGTGGGACAACCGAGGCAAAAAGATGAATGCCTGTCAGATTACTAGATGTCATTCTGAACACTGCCCCTGCCCTGGTGGACATGTATGCCAAATGTGGGTGCATCGAGGATGCCAAGGGAGTGTTCAACACTATGGCTGAACATGTTGGTGTTCATGGAGTGCGATGCTTGCAGGGTATGCACAGCAGGGGTGCGAGATGGAGGCTTTGGAGACCTATGAGCAAATGATGGGGGAAGGGGTTTTCGTGCTTCCCTACCTGTCCACTTATTCTCGAGTCATCTCATACTGGGTAACCTTCCAGGGCCTTCCGCCATTTGAGGGAATCGTTCATATTAGCAGTGGCGTTCGGTCACTGTTTCAAAGGAATAAACCGTGTGAATTTCTGTACAGATTCATTGGCGCTTCAGAGTAGACACATTTAGATTTTCTTTTCGTGCTTCCCTATCTGTCCACTTATTATCGAATCACTGCATATTGGGTAACCTTCCAGGGCCTTCCGCCATTTGAGGGATCGTTCATGTTTCGGTCACTGTTTCAAAGGAATAAACCTTGTGAACGTCTGTACATATTCATTGGCGCTTCAGAGTGGAGACATGAGCGCTGGTGATGATTCGTAACAACGACATTAGTCCTATTGGCAGTTGGCAGATGTCAATTCATTTCCAGGGAGTTAGACGTATGTATGCTGAAATTCTTGAAAACGGAATTAGCCCCATATGTTAATAATTAGGTTATGCATGTGGGGCATAGTCTGACTATCGTATATCTGGGTACCTACTATTTAGACTACTCGGTTGCTAGTCTGGGTTAGCAAGTGGACCGTTTTTTAAGAGACCAGAGAGGCAACTTAACAGAGGCTCTTCGATTCAGGTGAGTCCTTGCGAGGGCAGATGTGGCAAAGATCTGATAGAGATCTGAAGAGAAAATTCAGGAATTACATTTCTGCAACTGTCCAGCAAACCTACCTCCCAAATTTCTTGTCTTTGCTTACATTTCCTTTAAATTTTTCACTTCTGCTTGTTTCCTAGTTTGGTAGAAGGCCACTCTTTTCTGGGCGTGCTACAACATTTCTCTATAAGCAGCAGGGATAAATTGCATGAGAAACATACATAGTTGTAACATACAGAGTTGTAGCTTGCTAAGTAGGCATCAAGAGAGATTGTGTATCAGATGGCCACTAGTCACTGAATCTAGTTTCATGCTACTATTTGCCATAAACTATAGAACGTAGGATTAACAGTGACACCTCGTTGGAAGTGCAGGTGAAGGAGAGGATTATAACATACTGTTAGATCGCACTTTGCACCTGACTTCCCAGCAAAGCGGTTTAGCATCAACCTCGGTCTGGTTGGGTTACCTTCACTGATTGACCATGGTTACTAGCTGGTTGCAATATTGATTGGTCCTCTATCCATGGATGCGATTGGTCTTCACTGTTCTCCCACAAACATCCTAAATATGAGACGAAATTAAGATTTGCAATTGTTTGTGGTTGATGGCAGGAACCTATTTACTGTGGTGCAATAAACACTGTGGAAAAGCTTGTGAAGGAGTTCAAGTTCTCAACCATGGCTGTTGAAAGAGCTGTGAAATGTTGTCATAAGTGCCCGTACCCAGATTGGTAATAGCTCAACTTCCACATCCTGAAGTGAAAACACTGATGTGTAGCATGACATTTGCAGACACCCCAGTGTGGAATGCACAGGAGATCCAGATTGCTGATCTGGTAGATTTTCTTCAGAGTCATGCCGAAGAGTGTTTTTGGGGTTCTATTCAGGCAGACTCCAAGACTTATGTCTGTCTCTTGCAAGATTGCATCAAAATGGAAGCCCTGGCAGAGGGTAAGTGGGTGCATGCCCATATCATACAAAGTGACTTCTCAACTTGTCTGCCAAGTGGGGGAGCATGATGGATGCATAACATCTTTTTGACAAAATGCCTAAACGGAATATATTTGTCGCGGCCTTTGCCTTGAGGGCAGGGGGTCGGGACACATGAGGGGCTGCCCCTGTGGTGGGGGCGGCAGCAGCGATAGGTATGGGGGGCTGAAGCACCCTTGAGTGCCCGAGGCACTCAAGGAGGCGGAGGCGCTCACTAGGTGGAGCCCCGCACACCGGGTTGCGGTGGGGGTGGCTCCACAAGGGTGTGGGTAGCTTAGCGGGACTTAGTGGGGGTGGCATAGGACTCACCATGGGGGCGGAGACCTCGTGGTGGGAGTCGTGGGGAGTCTTGGGACTCATCACGGTCCATAGGGGCCGTGGTGAGTGGGCCAAGACTCACCGCGACTCTCACCACGGGGAGTCGAGGGTTTTCGTGGTGGTTTGCGATAAAATGGCATGGCTGGTTGTGAAACCCCCGCGGACAGCTACAGAAGTATATATAAGGGGAGTAGTGACCCCGAGAACGGTGCAAGCCCGTTGGTGACCAAAAACTAGTGAGTAAGCGAGCGAGCCGGAAAGCGACCAAAGAGTGGGGAGCTGTTCCGGACTGCCATCTACCAAAGGAAAATTACACTAGGCCCAAATAGGTGGAGGGTTTTGGGGGGGGAGCGAAGGGGGACCGTTATGTCCCGGTGAGCAGCCGAAGCTCCAAGTTGGCCCGGCGGCCAGGTTGGGAGTCAGCGCGCGCATCAAAGCGAGTAACTATGACTTGAAGGGGAGCTTACCGAAGTGAGGTGCGCGACAATATTCATGTGGACTATAATCATGACCTGATATGCCAAACATGGGTATGCTCAGGAGGCTCTCAAAATGTATGGCCGAATGCAAGAGGAAGGGGTGACACCTGACAAGGTCACATACACTACCGTCCTTAATGCATGTGTCACCCAATGAGCCCTGGAAAGTGGCAGTGAAATCCATGCTGATATCATCAAAACTGGAATTCAGTCAGACAATATTTTGGACACTGCTCTTGTCCACATGTATGCCAGTTGCGGGAGGGTGAAGGATGTGCGTGAAGTGTTGGACAGAAGGTCTAAGCACGATGTGGTCTCATGGAGTGCCATGATCACAGGGTATGCTCAGCTTGGACATGGTGAAGATGCTCTCAAAATCTATGAGCAAATGCAATAGTAGGGGGTGATGCCTGACAGAGTCATGTATATTACGATTGTCGATGCCTGTGCTAGCTTAGGAGCACTGGAAAAAGGGAAGTAGATCCATGCTGACATCAAGGAAGCTGGAATTGTGTCATATGTTAATTTGGAAACTACTCTAGTCCATATGTATGCCAGATGCGGGAGTGTGAAAGAGGCACATTAAGTGCTTGACAAAATGGATAATTTGATGTGGTGTCATGGTGAAGAGCCCTCAAAATCTATGAGCAAATGCAAAGGGACTGAGTGATGGCTGACAAGGTTATATTCATCAGTCTTCTCAATGCGTGTGCCAGCCTAGGAGCCCTGGAAAAAGCCAAGTGGATCCATGCTGACATTATCCAAGTGTAGGGTAAGCAACGTGCGTGGGTTGCTTCCCCAACGTAAAGAATTTTCGAAAAAAAAATGCCTTGCCCGGTTGGCAAGGAGTGTTACGGAGTGTCAGCCACTGGCGCGGGGTGCTTACACTCCGTAAGCCACTCTAGCAACGTGGCACTATATTCCACGAAATAAGCCCACTCGAAATACAAAGGATGTTTTTTGGAAATTCTTTACGCTCAAATTACATCATATATTAATTTGGAAAATGCCCTTGTCGACACCTATGCAATTTGTGGCAGTGCCGGAGCAAATATGCATTACAAAAAAAGCAACCAAGCTTTTTCATGAAAGCGTGACATTAAATCAAAATTCAAACGATTTAAAATTACAACCAATTGAAAATAAGATGAAAAAGATGTCATATAAACAACATTCATAATCCATCTACTTATTGTACCAAAACGAGCCAGAATCATTACACCGGTCAAATTAATATCAAATGAAACAAGCGTCAAATTGCAATGTACTCTCTTGTTTGGCAAAAAAATAAAGAGGAAGGGAAACTAGGGAGCATGACACAGCACAACACACCAATCGGAGGACACGCTGTAAGGTCTTTGACCACATTTTCTCCCTTGACTTCAACTTGATGCGTAGTCTCTCTCATAAAACTTGAATCACTACAACAAATCGCGGTATATATGACTGTATATATGACTATCCCGTAGTCATAAACGGTACATATGACTGCAATGACTTTAAGTCGTGCAAACCAAGTGAATACAATGAGTACAGTATGGTCGGTCATGGATGACTGCAGTCAAATGAACCAAGTGATACATCTCACTGACGTACTTCTACCATACATGACTTAGTGTGCTGCTGCAAACTGTACACGTGTCTCTTTTTAATAAGTCCAGGAGGTTTTGTGGATGTACGCTATATGGCGTCTCCAGAATCTGCCACGTGGCATATCGATGAGGTGGTCCTGCAATTATCATCCTGACTACAACCATGTTAATATCTGGACACGTGACATATATTGAGGAGGTCATGATCCTGACTACAACATGCTGATATCTAGACACGTGGCATGTATTGAGGAGGTCTTGCAGTCATGATTCCGACTATGACATGATGATATGTGGACACGTGGCATCATATGAAGGGTTGTTTGGAACTTTTAAAAATATTGGACAGTCAGAACCACGACTATGCTTATCTCGTTAGGGTTAGTAGAGATTAGGGTTAGTATTATTCAAATATTGAACAAAGAGAATAACAAAAGGAAGAACAAAGAGACAAAAAATGACTGTGCAAATGAATGTTTTATTCACATGCAAGAATCATATGAAAGAACAAAGTCAGCAAGTGCAAAGGACAAAACATAGGTACTTAAAGACAGCAGTAGATGTAAGAGCTTCTCTTAAACTGCTGCCAGTCAAATTTACAATATAGCACCGGAATCCCAAAATCTGGCTCCTCAAACAATAGTCTGACAAAATGCAAAGGACGCTACATGATATGCATTGAAGATAACAACACATGTAAAATGCAAATGTCGTTCTACGTTTGCTACTGTTCCAGCACAACAACAAATCAGCATGATAGGGTGCACCCACATTCCGCATGTACGCGTCCACAAGGGTATTGTTCAGAATGACTATATTTGGTACAATTCCAGCTCTGACAATGTTACCATGGACTTCTGTGCCCTTTTCCAGAGCTGCCAGGCTTGCACATGCATTGCAAATGCACAAAACGTGATGTGGTCGGGCTTCACCCCTTCCCCCATCATTTGATAATAGGTCTCCAAAGCCTCCATACCACGTCCCTGCTGTGCATACCCTGCAAGCATCGTGTTCTACAACACCACATCTCATTCAGTCATAGTGTTGAAAACTCCCTTCGCATCCTTAATGCACCCACATTTGGCGTACATGTCCACCAAGGCAGTGTTCAGAATGACATCCGGTACAATTCCAGCTTTGACGATGTCACCATGGACCTCTTTCTGGCCTCTTGGATGAATCTGGACCCACACTCTATCCCTGCTCCTTCAGCTATCCATGCCTCTGCACAAATCATGCACACATCCTTGCCTTGCTGCTAGCAGTTGACAATGACAGCTTACATTTGTTCTAGGAAACACCCAACTCAACTTATCACACTAGTTCCTATGCTCAATTGCATCTGCTACTCTCTATAATTAGACAAACATTCACCTTCTTGCCTCGATTGTGCCACCATTGACTGGGTAAGAAAAGTATTCATTCCACAGCTTCTCCTCATCTCTGTTACTTGTTTCTGGATACTTTCCTGTTGTCACATTGGTAGTATCATGTCAAAGTCACTCCAAACTATCAAAGGTTTACTCAACCAACTAACATGCATAATTCAACATGGAAACTTAGGATCGATTATGATAAAAAGGAAAAACAGGGTGAAATGTGTTGAAGGTGCCTTCATTAGCAGTGCCTGATTTATCAATTCCACATAGCTTCAGCTTCCAGTTGACCATCTATCCATGCAGGTTGCTAGTAGCTATTGATCCACAAGGAATCATAGGAGCTTGAAGTCCATACATGTCCACCAGGGCAGTGTTCAGAATGGCATCTGGTACAATTCCAACTTTGACGATGTCACCATGGACCTCTTTCCCCTTTTCCAGAGCTCCAAGCTTGCACGCATTGCAAACACAAACAAACATGATGTGGTTGGGCTTCACCCCTTCGCGCATCAGTTGCTCATAGGTCTCCAAAGCATTCCTACCACACCCATGCTTGGTAACTCCTGCCAACATTATATTCCACATGATCAAAGTTCGTTGAGGCATTCTGTTGAACACTTGGTGAGCATCCATGATGCTCCCGCACTTAACATACATGGAGACAAGGGTGTTGAGTAGAAAAACATTTGGCGTGCATCTTCTTTGGATAATGTAAGTGTGCACCTGCTTTCTAGCGTCCAGACCTTCCATCTTGATGCACTTAAGCAAGGGATAGACACACGTACCTGAATCTGCTGAAATGCCTCATTGGCTTAAAGTCTATAGAGCCTCTGTCAGTCTGCCTACCGCAAAGCATCTTCACATGCCCAGAAGTGCCAGAAGAGGCATTGTGGATTCCCTTTCTTGATCCTCTTTCAGAAGCTGTGGTCATGATTGAGGTACTTGCGAGCATGGCATTCCACGACACCACATCTCATTCCCCCCACGTTCCATGACACCACATCTCGTTCAGTCAGAGTGTGGAAAACTCCATTCGCATCAAACATGTCATCCAGGGCAGTGTTCAGGACCTCTTTCCCCTTTCCCAGAGCTCCCAGGCTTGCACACGCATTGCAAACACAAACAAATGTGATGTGGTTGGGATTCTCCCCTTTGCACATCATTTGAATGCTCATAGTTCTCAAAAGCCTCCATCCCACGCCCTCGTTGTGCATATTCTGCAATCATCGCATCCTGCAATCATTACGCTCCAAGACACCACATTGCGTTCAGCCATTAGGTCGAACATTCCCTTTGCATCCTCAATGCACCGACATTTAGCATACATATCCACCAGGGTACTATTCAAAATGACATCTGGTCAAATTCCAGCTTTGACAATGTCCCCATGGACTTCCTTGCATTTATCTAGCGCTGCCAGGCTCGCACACACCTTGCAAACCTAACCTGGGATGATCTGGTCGGGCTTCACCCCTTCCCTCATCATTTGCTCATAGGTTGCCAAAGCCTCCATCCCGCGCCCTTGCTGTGCATGAGCTGTGATCATCGCAGTCCAAGACACCACATCTCGTTCGGTCATATTAGGCAGCTGCAACGTACGGTGGACCAAAAATGCTGTCACAACACTGTTTTTTTTTTACCTTGATTAGTTGTGAATTATCATACTCCTAAATGGCAATGCTGGTAGTAAAAAAGGACTAAGCTAGGAAGGCTCAACTACATATATTTCCCCTATTCCAAGTCTCATAACCAAAAAAGCAAAAGTTAGAATATTGGACTTGTGAACAAGTCCATAAGGATTTGTTATAGTCCATATAAAATGTCGTTATGGACTTTTTAAAAGCATGATTCATAGAAAATTAGAAAAATGGACTTGACCAAATGTGCTCCGAGGGATAAAGAATTTAGAATGAAAACACCCACTAAAAAATATTAAGTAAAATAAACTTTATGTACTATTTTGAGCCTTCAAAATAACTATTTTCGTAAAGTCCTTTACGTATGGAATTCTTTGAAATATCAACACTACCTCATTAAATAAATAGACCAAGGGTAGACCCATGGGGGTAAATCAAGGTCAAATTTGAAAAAAAATATTGTGATCTAGAACTATCGCGATTTGAAAATAAAGTCTTTAATGGTCAATAATAGACGATTGAGATCGTAAATTGAAGCGAATCCAATGGTTGAGGATACGCCACAACCCTTTTTATGTACTTTTAGGGACTCATGGTGCGTCTCATTTTGGTCCACCGTAGGCTGCAACTACCCTATTGTCCAACAATCCCTTTGCATCCTCGATGCTCTCAAATTTCACATACATGTTCATTAGAGCAGTGTTCAGAACAACATCTGGTACGATTCCAGCTTTGACAATGTCAGCATGGACCTCTTTGCCCTTTTCCAGGGCTGCCAGGATCACACACGCATTGCAAATACAAACATGGGTGATGTACTTCCTGTCGATGTACAAAAAGGGTGGCAGCGGGCGGAAAGAAAAAGGGATATGAAGGAAGAGGGGCTGCACTCGTCGGAGTAGATGAGGGAAGGGAAGATGAAGGAGATGGAGGTCGCGTCTGACTTGCAAATCTCGCTAAGTCCTCAGCCCCTCACTGCACTTACAAAGCAGAGAGAGTCTCCTTTACTCTATAGAAAATCGACACGTGTCATTATAGTTAAGAAATAATGCCATATAAGTTACAATTAATAAAAATGTCTCCGGGTTCAACCCGCAGTCGTTAAAAACAACTCCAATTTATCATAATTTTAAAAATATATATTTTTTTATTTTCTGGTAATCGACGTATAAATCGACACCAAACCCGGAGTGGTTTCGGCGACTTCTGATCCTCATCCGCCATGCCACCATGGCCCCAATTTGCCTGGGACGACTGACAAGTCGCCATTCAGAACCTGGAGTCCCGGGCACAATCGTTTCAGACAGAACCACAACCGCGAATCGGGTGCGAAAAGCACCTATTCCTTGTAGTGATGGGGTTTTAATTTTTTTCCCCTTCAATAACTTATAATAAATTCAGATTGTGTGAGCAATTCATGGCCTTCAACCAAACTGTCTTTTGGCTTTGCTGCATTGAAGGACAGACGTTCATCAAGGCCACTTTAAAGTGGGGTTGTATAATCAGGGATACAATCCCTTTGTTATGTGAAATAATAATAATAATTATTATTTCTTTATTTTATTTTATTTTTTTAAAGAGAAAGGGATGGGAACACTGTTAATCAAATTAAGGAACGAGGAAAAAAATAACCTTGTGGGGGGCCATGAGGCAGAACAATGGGGGGAACTTACCACTATGGAGAACAGAATTTTTATATCACCTCTACACAGGTCATGGCTCATAAACTTATGTTGCTGATACTCCAGTCACGGCTGCAGCAGATTCCACCTACACTAGTGATCCTACAAGTGCTGCCCCAGGGCCCACACATAAATATCATGTCTCACATGTCTTCCATGTCAACCCCGTCAGGATGACGTTGTTGAGGAGGGGTAGGAGGTGGACCCTCATGTCTTGGAGCTAGTATCACCTGAGTTGTGGCCATGGTAGCAAGGCTTCTTTGCTCTAGCTGCTGAAGCTGGTTGGCCATGCTTTGGTTAGTGCCCTGACCTCCACGTCCTTGGCTATGCGATACTTACCCTCGTCCTATACCTTGTGCCTGACCACCTCGTCTTCTCTGGGCTGTAGCACCTCGCCCCTAACCACCATTGTTTTCTTGATGTTACCTGCACACAATTCAGGATGAAGAGGGGATGAAGGTCATAGCAATGGACCATGCCGTGACCATATTTGCCACAATGATCAAATTGCAGTTATGCAGGTTGAGCTTGTGTCTGACTCTTGTCTTTATCTAGGAAAACCTTATTGAGATGGGGTCCTCCACATAACCAATACACCACGCGTCTGCTATTGTTGGCTTGGAGTGACCATGTTCTTGTTTAGTTCCCCACCGTCCAATTCTTGCACAGAACAAGTACTCGATTCCGGCTCCATGGTTGAAGCCGGGAACATGTCAAATGTAACAGCCATGTCATCTTCATTGTCCATAAATGGGACCTGGAGTTTAGCATTGTACTGCTTCCTTTTGTTTTCAGCCAAATCCATCAACCTAAGACTGACCTCACCTAACATATCATCACTATCACAAAAGGTGCGGCATTGCCCCCATGCTCTAATTTCAGTAGGCAAACCCCTCAAAAAGTGCAATTTCAACATCATTTCTCTAATTAATGGCTATATCTGAAATGTTTTATGTGGCAGCAGCTTTCAGATCCAAGTAAATACTGCCAGAGCATTCTCCTTCCTTGTAAGGTTGAGCACGCAATTTATCCAAGCTATCCAAGGGCCTCTTTGTAGGTTTGAATATACTAAGGGCACTGGACTTGTAACCTTTTCCCAATTCAGATCTGGTTCCCCACTTAAAGCAACATGAAGGAGATCATGGGCCTCCCCTTGCACGCTCATACGAAAGGTTCCCGGTTTTGACTTCTTCGGAGGCTTTGTTCATATTGTTATCTCAAACATGTCTAGGTAATTTTTTTTATCTTACTCCCATTCTATACTCAAGATATGGATAAGTTAGAATTATAATAACATTACACATTTGACTAGCAATTTTGTCGTCACATGAACCCATATGTTGAGCATTCAGGGGCCGGTCCTTATCATTTTCAAAATTAAGCTTCACATGCCTCCTCTTGTGGATGGTCATCCCTCCCATGGCTTGGGAGAGAGGCAACACTGTTGGCTGGGTGGACCAAGAGTCCAGGGCAGGCTGATCATATCTAACTAGCAACCGGACGAGACCGAGCACCTGAATTAGCAAGGTTTGACGGATAAAGAGAGTGTGTTGTATACCTGGGAGTACCACGCAGGGCTCAAACTTCTTGCATAGGCACAGCTCGGGGTCCCCTGGAAATATGGGACATAAGAATCGAGCCCCATGGCTGCCCTACATGTAATTTCTCCCTGATTTCGAGCCTTCTTGAAGACATGGTGGAGGTCCTACCAAGCTCGGTCCCTGAGCACTGAAGCTTGTTTCATCAAGTTGTTCCTCGTCGTGCCTACATCCCCACCAAGTCCATGTGGCCCATCCCCCACAAAAGGGGTACTAACAACAATAGACCGTTCACTACTCATACTTACAGGCCTACCATTTGTGGCATCAATTCTAGGGTTGCCAAATCCCTCTTCCATCGTAACCAAATTTGATTCCTCAAATATCTCACTCCTATGCATCCTTGCTAGCTGAGATAACACAGGTAGAGGCATAGGCGTACTACTCATATTCCTACCAGATCTCAACCAATGCTAAGTGATGGAATCAGACATGTATGAATTTGGTTCAAGGATACTAGCAAGTACCTCTACCGGTTCTGAACCTCAGTCAAAGCTTGGCACTGCCACACCTAAGGCAAAGTAATTATGCATAGAACTTGGTACGCAGAATGGAAGTGCTCAGAGATGGCTAGCCATTCCCAACCGCGCCAAAGATTTAAGCTAGAAACCCACATACCACGTACGATGACCCCTCCAGTAATGATTGCCTTTCCAAGTTCGTGAGAGATTAGTCCTCTCAGGCCAATGATCAATTGGGTCTAAAAGCCTTGAGCTTCTGTGCCACTTTTAAAGGGAATTGATCATGCGGCAGTACAATGTCACCTTGAAAAGCATGATTGCTGGATCCCGATAGCTCATCGACTAGGTCATGCGACGAAGGAGCAGACACAATAAAGCCCCTAGATTACAGAATCCTCAAAAGCACAACACCCACTCCTTACGCAAATAGAGTGAGTTCCCACGAGTAAATTGAATCGCACGAAACCACATGTGTAGCTCCTAGCGAACAAACGGAGAGAATTACACTCAAACCTAATTACCTGAATGCAACGCCATGACAACACAGGAAGCGGTTCTCCAGGTGAAAGCCTAAATTTTGACCTTAGTGAGAGCTCACTTTCAATAACACGATAAACCTCTCCTACCAAAGTCACAAGATCACTAATCCAACATGAACCACGAGCTCTTTCGGCAATAGAGATTTAGGAATGTCAGCACAGAAAGAAAAGAAAAAAAAAGAAAAAAAAATGGACGCGCTGCCGAAGCAAGCGTAACTTATGGTGTCACTTGACCCAGATGGACACCTTTGTAAGAACCAACAGGGTGGTTTGGACCCACAACCACTTCAACATATAAACAAGTTTTGAAACGTTCAACCAATCATAATCGTAAGCCTTAAGCTCTAGCTGTTCATTCTCAAAGGCCCGAGCTTCCTCAATCTAAGCTTTGTCGTCAACAGCCTCAGCTGACCAATATCCCTCAGGTTCAAAGAAGTAATCAAAATCATATTTGTATGCAAGGTCCCCACTTGGGATAGTGCCTGGGTTCAATGAAGCACTGAGCTTCTTGCAAAGAATAAGCCCCTTTCAGTGAATCACCCTCTTTTTTTTTGCTCAAATCACAAAGAAAAGCCAAAGCCATTGCATAGAAAAACCAAATAACAAAGTGAGCACTAAGGAAACACTGTAAGTGACAGAACCGTCGCCATTGCCGCACGTTATCACATAAGGTGCACGCAGAGCTCAAATCCAAAACAGACAGCCGCCACCATGCATTCAACCACAAACCTCGACATTCATGCAAATCTATCTGACGCTCTCCACCACGTTTTGAGCATTGATGGTATTCTCCTGTCCTCACAGGAAATAGCTCTTAGAAAATTAAATCAGGGGCATGATAACTTGGAAGAACGTGCGATCAGGCAGAGACAGAGGTACACGCAGAGGATTCGCCAGCAGGGTAACGAACATCAAGCACTTGAGCACAAGGAAACATCCATAGAGTAGAATCTGCACACAAACCTACTCTTGTACACCAAGTTGTACATACGAAAATGGTCTCTTTACTCACGGAGAGAGTGATCATATACCTCAAACCCTAGGTTGGGATCAGCCATGACCTGACAATATATCACAAGTCAACCAAATTCCCTTGCATCCTAGCCATTGAAGCATGAAAGGCTGGAATGCAGCCAGCTTCACTTAGGGTTAGCTATACATAATATGGGCCAAACAAGGTATAACGGCCCAACGCCGTCTTCTACTAAATGCTGAGGATGAACTCTGGCAGATGAGTGGCAGATACATAATGATAAAGCAAATTCTAAGGCTAGGGGATTATAGGGCATCACAGGTTCACTACAACAAATTGGGGAAATCCACCCCCACAAAATTCACATACACCCCTCCCAAATTTTAGGTATTTTACTTTGAAATTTCCAGAGATCACCTTCTATGTGCCGTTAATTGTGAATTTGGAGGCCATTCACCCAAGAGAAATATGGATATTGGAAATTTTTCCATGGTCAAACCATTTTTGGTCATGTAATTTTCATTTGGGTTCCAATTTCTGTCATTTCTTTTCGTTATAATCTCCCATTTGCAACCGTCACTACACCGTTTGGGGGGGGTGGGGGGTTTAGCGACGATATCCGGCAATTTCGGGGTCCGCGGTACGCAACGCAGTTAGGTCGTCGCATATGCACGACTTAAGACGACGCCCGGGGGGAGGGGGAGGGTTGCACATCCAACCCCCCCTGAAAATCCCCACTAATGACGCCCATGCATCGCAGCGACTGCAATGCCCGGGGCGTCGCGATAGCGATACAGACGCACAAAAAAAAAAAAAAAGAAAAAAAAAAAACCGTCGTTATTTAGAAGCGACGCCCTCGGGGTCGCTTTTTGAGTTTTCTTTTTTTTAATTTTGAAAAATGACGGGATCCACACAGTTCAAAAGATGGCGGGACACATATTTGCCACGTAGTTGCAACATCGAATTAATGTCAAACCCATGAGCATGTGTTTGCAAGTAGCCGACACAAATCGAGTTCCTAAATCATTCAACGTGTTATTAGGCAAATTTGAACTAAAGACCTCGAGATTATACACATAGTAAGACACTTCACATTAACCGACATACCAGTTACAAAACTTACACACAAACACATGATTTAATTGTACACTAGGGCTTCGCGTTGCTGCGCACTACTAGCGACGACTTCTCAAAACCTCGGGGAGGTCACTCCCTATCTAGTTTCCCAGGCACGTGAGGCAAACAGGCATTTTCTATGGGGGTATTAATTTTATTTTCTGAATTTTTGGCCACCCTATTATTACATAATGTTGTAATATGGCATATTTTCTTGCAAGCTATATTATTTATATTTTATAGCAGGTAACAAATATTGGGCACCCTATATTAATTTGAAAATTTAAAAAAAAAAAACATTATGGGGTTGCCATCATTCCCCTCTCAATCTACGCTTTTTCACTGTCACGCCCTGCAAGCTTCAAAACCTGTGGGCCACAATGCTTGTACCACTGAGCGGACCACCATTTTTCTCTGCTTGTCTAGCACAATGGCGCCACGAATTGCAGCCGACAGGAGAGAGGGAAGCCTAGGGTTGTTGTGCACATGCGTCTACGCCCTCTCCGCTGCATGTCCCGAACTGCTTGTCACTGAACGACACGTGTCCCTTTAATTTCTCTCCACCCTATATTAGTTTTAATATTTTTGGGAAATACGTCTTTATTTTGGACCCTATTTTAATTTAAATGTGGTGCCGCCAATATATTGATACCCTATAGTATTTCTAAATGTATTCTAAATTTTTTTTTCTCAGAATTTTCGGCACCCTATATTATTTTGCACGTCAAGTGGTAATATTTGGAAGTGACCTCCCCTTGCTCAGAATAACGTCCGGATAGATGGGCTATATTCACTACAACATATCGCGGTATATCTGACTGCCGAGCCGTGATAGTCATGGTTTTTCTGTCTTTGACCATGACTTCCGTGTATTTTTGGACCAAATAGGGCTTCACGTAGTCGTTGAAATGACTACGTGACTACGTAGTCATTTGGGCGACTACTTTGGTAGACGTCGTCATAACTGCATGGCTCCGCACTAGACGGATGGTTGGTCAACGATGGTTGACCAGCGCAAACTCACCACCAAGTAGTCGTTGGAATGACTTCTAGTGCAAGCCTGGTAGCCAAAAGGTTTTTTTTAAAAAAAAAGTTGCCTATAGGGTTGCCTATGAGAGGGCTGGGACTTAGTTTTCTTTTTCTTTTTCTTGCGGTTTCCGAGTATTGAGTTGTTGTGTTGTGTCATGGACCTGTCATGGAACGCAATGATCGCAGGATAGGGGCGTGGGATGGAGGCTTTGCTATTCTTGAGCTACTGATGCATGAATGGGCGAACCGCAATGGGCTCTTGGCTCCTGTTAGTCCCATGATTTGGTATTCTTCCTGATGTTTACAAGGTTCTTGGGAGAGACAGCTTGGTCTTAGCAGTCCGTGTTTCAATCGACGCCCGCTCCTGGCTGCACCGTGGTGGTTCTCACAAACCAATCCGACATTACTGACTACAGACACAAGCAACACACACAAGAGGTCCTATTGTGTTCATGGTCAGTCAAATCCTCCATGGGTCATGACACAAGGTCGAGGACAATGTGGTGAGGGCATCTTCTTCTTCGACCTATTTCAGCCTGTTTTGACCTCTCATCAGACTCGGCCCTAAATTTCTACATGATGGTGGGACAACCGCAATCACAAGGTGTGGTTTTTTCTTAATGTATCATGTAAAGATATAAGTTAGTCCATCCTGCAAATGTGGGCTCTTGGCTCCTGTTATGATTTGGTATTCTTCCTAATGTTTTTGAAGGTTCTTGGGAAAGTCAGCTTGATCTTAGCAGGCCGCGTTTCAATCTCTGTTGTGGAAATCGCAGCAACAACGACACAATTAACAAAATCAAGCACAACTACTCAAGGCACCTTCTTCAACACATTTCACCCTGTTTTCCCCTCTTATCAGAATCGGCCCTAAATTGGTGAGGGCATCTTTTTCTTCAACCTATTTCAGTCTGTTTTGCCCTCTCATCATTAGGGTTGGGGTGTTTGCTAGAGGAGGGCCAGATTTCAAGCACAAGATT
Source organism: Takakia lepidozioides (assembly GCA_030704615.1). Classification (NCBI taxonomy): domain Eukaryota; kingdom Viridiplantae; phylum Streptophyta; class Takakiopsida; order Takakiales; family Takakiaceae; genus Takakia; species Takakia lepidozioides. The sequence continues at coordinate 46,579,009 of CM060732.1, forward strand.
ACTTATGATTCCATGTGGATCCATTGCTACAAGAAACCTGCATGGGTAGATAGTGAACTGGAAGCCACAGCAGCAGCGGCACAATTGATAAAATTCGGCACTGCTAATGAAGGCAACATTTTTCAACACATTTCACCTTGTTTTTCCCTCTTATCAAAATCGGCCCTAAATTTTCACGTTCAATTTCTGTAAGTTATTGGTTGAGTGAACCTTTGATAGTTTGCAATGCGTGTGCAAGCCTGGCAGCTTTGAAGAAGGGCAAAGAGGTCCATGGCGACATTGTCAGAGCTGCAATTGTACCACATGTCATTCTGAACAATACCCTCGTGGACATGTATGAAGGGAGTGGTTGACAGGATGGCTGAACAAGATGTGGGTGTTGCAGCATGGATGCGGGATGGAGGCTTTGGAGACCTATGAGCAAATGGTGTGGGAAGGGGTGAAGCCCACATCACCTTTATTTGTGTCTGCAATGCGTGTGCAAGCCTAGCAGCCCTGGAGAAGGGCAAAAAGGTCCATGGTGATATCATCAAAGCGGGAATTGAACCAGAACACAACAATACCATCGTGGACATGTATGCCAATTGTGGGTGCATTGAGGATGCAAAGGGAGTGTTCAATAATATGACTGAAGAAGATGTGGTGTCTTGTAACGCCATGATCGCAGGATGTGCACAACTTGGGCGCGGGATGGAGGCTTTGGAGACTTATGAGCAAATGTTTAGAGAAGGGGTGAAGCCCAACCACATAACGTTTGTTTACGTTTGCAATTCGTGTGCAAGCCTGGCAGCCCTCAAAAATGGAAGAGGTCCATGGTGCCATCATCAAAGCTGAAATTGTGGGACAACCGCTATCCAAGGTTGTGCCTTTTTCTTAATGTACAATGTGAAGAAGTTTGTCCATCCTCCATGGATCATGAGACAAGGTCGGGGACAATTGGTGAAGGCACATTCTTCTTCAACCTATTTCAGCCTGTTTTGCCCTCTCATCACGCTCAGCCCTGAATTTGCATATTGAATTCTGTAAGTTAGCTCGTAGGGTGGTTTTGTGGTGGTTTGTAGTGAGGGCACCTTTTTCTTCGACCTGTTTCAGCCTATTTTGACCTCTGATCATGCTCAGTCCCTGAATGAGCTTGATGATGAGGGAAAAACAGGCTGAAACAGGTCGAAGAAGAAGGCGCTCTCACCACAAACCACCACAGATCCACCCTACAAGCTAACTTACAAAATTCAATATGCAAATTCAAGGCTGAGCCTGATGATGAGGGCAAGACAGGCTGAAACGGGTCGAAGAAGAAGGCGCCCTCACCACAAACCACCACAGATCCACCCTACGAGATAACTTATAGAATTCAATATGCAAATTCAGGGCTGAGCCTCATGATGAGGGCGAAACAGGCTGAAACAGATCAAAGAAGAAGGCGCCCTCAACACAAACCACCACAAATCCACCCTACGAGCTAACTTACAGAATTCAATATGCAAATTCAGAGCTGAGCCTAATGATGAGGGTAAAACAGGCTGAAACAGGTCGAAGAAGAAGGCACCCTCACAACAAACAACCACAGATCCACCCAACGACAGGCTGAAACAGGTCAAAGAAGAAGGCGCCGTCACCACGAACCACCACACATCCACCCTATGAGCTAACTTACATAATTCAACATGCAAATTCAGGGCTGAGCCTGATGATGAGGGCAAAACAGGCTGAAACAGGTCGAAGAAGAAGACGCCCTCACCACAAACCAGCATAGATCCACCCTACGAGATAACTCATAGAATTCAATATGCAAATTCAGGGCTGAGCCTGATGATGAGGGCAAAACAGGCTGAAACAGGTCGAAGAAGAAGGCGCCCTCACCACAAACCACCACAGATACACCCTACGAGCTAACTTACAGAATTCAATATGCAAATTCAGAGCTGAGCCTGATGATGAGGGCAAAACAGGCTGAAACAAGTCGAAGAAGAAGGCGCCCTCACCACAAACCACCACAGATCCACCCAACGACAGGCTGAAACAGGTCAAAGAAGAAGGCGCCGTCACCACAAACCACCACAGATCCACCCTCTGAGCTAACTTACAGAATTCAATATGCAAATTTAGGGCTGAGCCTGATGATGAGGGCAATACAGGCTAAAACGGGTCGAAGAAGAAGGCGCCCTCACCACAAACCAGCACAGATCCACCCTACGAGATAATCATAGAATTCAATATGCAAATTCAGGGCTGAGCCTGATGATGAGGGCAAAACAGGCTAAAACGGGTCGACAAAGAAGGCGTCGTCACCACAAACCACCACATATCCACCCTACGAGCTAACTTACAGAATTTAATATGCAAATTCAGGGCTGAGCCTAATGCTAACTTACAGAATTCAATATGCAAATTCAGGGCTGAGCCTGATGATGAGGGCAAAGCAGGCTCAAACAGGTGAAGAAGAAGGTGCCTCACCACAAACCACAACAAATCCACCCAACGTCAAGCTGAAGCAGGTCAAAGAAGAAGCCGCCCTCATCACAAACCACCACAGATCCACCCTACAAGCTAACTTACAGAATTCAACATGCAAATTCAGGGCTGAGCCTGATGATGAGGGGAAAACAGCTGAAACAGGTCGAAGAAGAAGGGGCCCTCACCACAAACCACCACAGATCCACCCTACGAGCTAACTTACAGAATTCAATATGCAAATTCAGGGCTGAGCTTGATGATGAGGGCAAAACAGGCTGAAACAGGTCAAAGAAGAAGGCGCCCTCACCACAAACCTCCACAGATCCACCCTACGAGCTAATTTACAGAATTCAATATGCAAATTCAGGGCTGAGCCTGATGAGAGGTCAAAACAAGCTGAAACAAGTCGAAGAAGAAGGCGTCATGACCACAAACCACAACAAATCCACCCAACGACAAACTGAAATAGGTCGAAGAAGACGGCGCCCTCACCACAAACCACCACAGATAAACCCAACGAGCTAACTTACAGAATTCAATATTCAAATTCAGGGCTGAGCCTAATGAGAGGGCAAAACGGCTGAAACAAGACGAAGAAGAAGGTGCCCTCACCACAAACTAGTACCACAGATCGACCCTACAAGCTAACTTACATAATTCAGTATGCAAATTCAGGGCTCAGCCCGATGAGAGGGCAAAACAGGCTGAAAAGAGGGCAAAAGTGCAGGTTGAAACAGGTCGAAGAAGGAGGTGCCCTCACCACAATCGACCACAGATCCACCCTACGAGCTAACCTACTGTCGTTGGGTGGATTTGTTGTGGTTTGTGGTGAGGGCACCTTCTTCTTCGACCTGTTTCATCCTGTTTTGCCCTCATCATCAAGCTCAGTCCTGAATTTGCATTATTGAATTCTGTAAGTTAGCTCGTAGGGTGGATCTGTGGTTGTTTGTGGTGAGGGCGCCTTCTTCTTCGATCTGTTTCAGCCTTTTTGCCCTCATCATCAGGCTCAGCCCTGAATTTGCATATTGAATTCTGTAAGTTAGCTCGTAGAGTGGATCTGTGGTGGTTTGTGGTGAGGGCGCCTTCTTCTTCGACCCGTTTCAACCTATTTTGCCCTCATCATCAGGCTCAGCCCTGATTTTGCATATTGAATTCTGTAAGTTAGCTCGTTGGGTGGATCTGTGGTGGTTTGTGGTGAGGGCACCTTCTTCTTCGACCTGTTTCAGCCTGTTTTGCCCCTCATCATCAGGCTCAGCCTTGAATTTGCATATTGAATTCTATAGGTTATCTCGTAGGGTGGACCTGTGGTGTTTTGTGGTGAGGACGCCTTATTCTTCGACCTATTTTAACCTGTTTTGCCCTCTCATCAGGCTCAGCCCTGAATTTGCATATTGAATTATGTAAGTTAGCTCGTTGGGTGGGTCTGTGGTGGTTTGGAGATCTCATGTTGATCTATAACCCTACTTGGCTGTGTCTTCTTTGTATACAGCCTAGGGTCTTTCTCGCTGTCATCACCTATCCTGCAAAAAGATAAGTGTTCTAACCCTACCCTTTCTGTATCACACCTGTCTTTCTTTTTTTCATTTGCAGTAGCAAGGGCAGTCACTCTCATGCTTGCTACTTTAATCAAAGGCCGATCTACACATGTCTTTGTAATTCTTGGTGTCACTGTTTGATCACTTCTTTGCACAGGTGCAGATCCTACTTGCCGACTATTCTTCTTGGTGCTCTGTTCCCTTGTCCACAGCCCTTCAGGTATGGTAGCCATCAAATTAGCTGAGTTATCAAACCTTCTCTGGTCTTGATTCTGGTTCTTTGTTCCAGCATCACTTTCACCAAGATTGACTGTCTCCTCATCTTTTGTCTTGGCCTTCTCCATCACCACTACTCGCAATAATAACCCTTCCTTTGTGTGTAATGCAGGGATGGCCTGATGTCCACTCTCCTCACTTTGAAAGCCAAAAAGGCTTGCTCCATGGATCCTTTTTTTCAGCTAGGTTTTTGCTTGCTCCATCACTCCATCTTTTCACATCTGTAGACTGAAACTGATTCCTCTCTTGATGAACTCGGACATTTGGCGGCACGCAGCTACCCTCATTGTCTTTGCTACATTCAAAATAGCTAAGTCTTCTGATGCCTTCCCTTGATCATGCTCATCCTTGCTGGTTTGTTTGTTCTGTTGTTGCTTGCTTCACAGATGCTTGCCCACTTCAACCAACACTGTCCCTCTTGTGGGCACAGCTTGGCTTGCAATGCTTGAGCCTGCCTTGCCTTCCCTTCATCATTTTTCTTTGTTTTCTCACGCCACGGTGCTGCCTTTGCTTGTAGGTTTCTGTCTTCCTCACTGTCTTCAGATAGCCTGAAAAAAGATAAGTAATCTGTCTCCCCACTCTTGTTTTCCAGCTCAACTTCAGCTTCAGTAGCTAATGTTGTCTCTCCCTTGTCCACTGTCTCCCACATAGGCTGTTCTTTTTGCAATCTTGCCTCCCCTGTCCCTATCTGATCCTCTCGTGTGTAATGTGCAGGGTTCTTTTGCTTGGGTTCTTTAGTTTCCCTTCCATGTGTTGCTCCATTGTCCATGTCTCCTCTCCCTTTTCAGACTCGAAAGCTAAGCTCTCACCAAGTTCACTCTTCGTTGTTTTTTGTTTGGACACTTGAAGATCTTCAACTTGTGGGCTGGTTTGCTGCACAACAGCCACAACCTTTCTGTCTTCACCATGCTAAAAAATAGTTAAGTCTGATTGCTTCCCTCGATCATGCTCACCCTTGCTTCTTTGTTCGCACCTGCTGCTCTTCTGCTGCTGTTTGCTTTATGGCTGCATTCTCTTCTCAGCCACCACTGCTTTTCTTGTGGCCACAACTCGTCCTTCCTTGCTTTCTCACCCAATTGTGGTCCTTTTGCTTGTAGGTCTTGTTCACTTTTTCTGTCTTCAGCCAGCCTGAAGAAAGATATGTCGTCCTTCTCCTTTTCTTTTCATTTGATCCTGTCTTTCAGCTCACCCTCAACTCCAGTGATAGACTCCATCTTCCCATACCTTCATAGATCAAGCCAAAGGCGACACCGCCTCTAAGCCTCCATTACTTTTGTCAGTAGCACCTCATCAAGCTCCCCTTGCCCTTAATGAATCGTCCTGCAGCACTCCCTCTCTTCAAATCTTTGAAACAATCACTGCACTGCCTTCCTTTGCCTGGCTTGAGCACAAATTGCCAAGCAGTTCCCTGCACGATTATCCTCCAGCAAGCCCTAAGCTACCCATTCACCATAGCAGCGACGACACCGCCTCTACCACTCTGGCAGCTGCACTGGTTACAATGTTGCCACCCTTCACTCCTTACTACTGCTGATCGAGAGATGTTCAAGGTGATTCTAAGACAAGCGGAACGCACTAAGTTACCCTCCATGCGCAGCCTTGCTCATTCTCCTGCTCGCAGCATCTGCAGGGCATCCCCGACATTGCATTTCCTACATGGATGAACTTCGTTCATTTCTGGATAAAATGATCATACAGGTAATGACTTAATGATTCTCATCCTGACCACGGTCCTTCATCCTCGTTCCTGTGAGTCACCCAGTAAGCATGGATGTAATCCGTTCATCCTCCGGATGAAATACGTCTGGTCACGACTGAGCCACTTTCATCTTGGCTAAGTATGATCACAGTGTGCCCATGAAATAACCTGTAGGCAGGGATGAATTCCGTCCATAGCATGGATGAAATAAATTTGCGAGACACTTAAAAGTTTTCATCCTGGCCAAGAGTTCCCCATCGTTCCCATGATGCAACCTAGAAACATGGATGGAATGAATCACAGGGACAACTCAACCTATTTTCACACAGGTACCAAGGGCCCTTCCTTTGTAGAAATGCAGAATCTCAGTGAGTAACAACAAAAATTTCAATGTCACTCCCCTGCATTCACACTACAAGAGGGCAAAACAAGCTGAAATAGGTCGACGAGTAAGGTGCCCTCACCACATTGTCCTCGACCTTGTGTCTTGACCCATGGAGGATTCGACTGACCATGAACGCAATAGGACCTCTTGTTTGTGTTGTTTGTGTCTATAGTTAGGTAATGTCGGATAGGTCTGTGAGAGCGGCCGCGGTGCACTCGAGCAGGTAGAGATTGAAACACGGCCTACTATCACGATGCTTTGGCACTAAGAAGAAGACGCAGACCCCAAAAAATGCTAAGCCCCAGTCCTGCACTCTGCGACCTAGCAACCCTAAATTCGAGCCAACCTTTTGAAATTTTTGAACGTTTTGCACCCTAACAATATATAAAATAATTCTATATTCCATGTTAATATGTGAAGGTATTTTTAGCTTTATATATTTGTATATATAAACATATTCATAGTCATTAAATGAGTAGTTAATTACTAATATATATTTCAAAACACATGAATTTAAAATATAATTGTGGAGTTTAAAATAAATCACCAATAAGTCCACGTCACCCTCGAAGTCATATCATTTGCAGCCGTTAGATGCACTTGCATCCAATACACCACAACATTTCAACCATGCGAGCAATGATATGTAGACACGTTGTCATTTGCTGTCACATCCTTGTTCTATTTCATCCATTTATCTTTGCATTTTCCACATAGACATTCCTTGGGCAACCAGCAATCGTCACATGTAGTCGTGAATACTAACAGTCATACATTGTAATGTCCATGTCATCATACTGTAGTTTTGGCCATGACTCGTAATCGTATCTACCATCTCAATCTATCTGGTCAAATGTGTTTGACCGCAGATCCTGACGTGGCGGAGGCACACAGTGGCATATACGTCTTCTGGTGGTCACAATTGACATCCAAAACCGTCCCCTTGCATTTTGTAGATATATATGCTACGACTGGGCAAATGTGGCAGACGTTAAAGCCGAGATCTGTTGTATTGGTGGTAGTGGTGCCCCGCACATAGTGGTAGTGGTAGTGGCACCCCTCACTAGTGGTAGTGTTGCCCCGGACATAGTGGTAGTGGTAGTGGCACCCCTCGCTAGTGGTAGTGGTGCCCCGGACATAGTGATAGTGGTAGTCATCATGGTAGTGGTAGTGGCACCCTCACTAGTGGTAGTGCTGCTCCGCACATAAATCCTATGTCTCCCATGTCTCATTCCTCAGGAGCAGGAGGTGGACCCTCGGGCCTTGGAGCTGGTACCACCTGAGTTGTGGCCATAGCAGCAAGCCTTTGCTCTAGCTGCTAAAGCCGGTTGGCCATGCCTTGGTCAACACCCTGATCTCCATGTCCCTGGCCATGTTGAGCTCGCCCTTGGCCCATTACAAGGAATTGTAGATTTAACGATTGGCGGAACGACTGCAAAGTGAGTCAATGCAGACAAAAAACGACTGGGGGCAGTTGTAGCGTACGGTGGACCAAAAATGTTGTCACAACACTGTTTTTTTCTTACCTTGATTAGTTATAAATTATCATACTCCTAAATGGCAATGCTGATAAAAAAAAGACTAAGCTATGAAGGCTCAACTATATCTATTTCCCCTATTCCAAGTCTCATAACCAAAAAAACAAAAGGTTATTTTTGAACAAGTCCATAAGGATTTGTTTTAGTCCATATAAAATGTCGTTATGGACTTTTTTTAAAGCATGATTCATAGAAAATTAGAAAAAATGGACCTGACCAAATGTGTTCTGAGGGATAAAGAATCTAGAATGAAAACACCCACTAAAAAATATTAAGTAAAATAAATTTTATGTACTATTTTGAGCCTTCAAAATAACTATTTTCGTAAAGTCCATTACATATAGAATTCTTTGAAATATCAACACTACCTCATTAAATACATAGACCAAGGGTAGACCCCTAGGGTGGATCAAGGTCAAATTTGAAAAAAACTATTGTGATCTCAAACTATCGCGATTTGAAAATAAAGTCTTTAACGGTTGAGATCATAAATTGAAACGAATCCAATGGTTGAGGATTCATATCCCCTTTTACATACTTTTAGGGACTCATGGTGTGTCTCATTTTGGTCCACCGTAGGCTGCAACTACCCCTGGGCAACTCGGAGTGCCAACAGACTAGTCTCTTCGGACAGCCCAGTCGTTTCAATCATGACGTGGTCGGAGTGGTTTCGGTTAGTCGTTCTGCCGACTGCGGCTCAATTTGGAGGGGGGGGGGGGGGCATATGGCAGCGTCGTGCGCAGCGTTGACTGAATCTTGGACCTTGACTAAGTGGACTTTTGACCCGTGGGGTGCGACTTCCCCACGGCGACGACACTGGAAATACAGTCGTGCGGCCATGCGTCAAAACGCCATGTGTTCTCTATCGTGGATGTGACCACGTGCAAGCCTAAGGCCACACCGCGTAGCGCAATAAGTTGTTTATTGGTTGCCTTTACGACTTGCAAGTGGAGTCAACAACTAGAGTGTTGAAGTGATAGATGCAACTAGAGGTTTGAAATGCACTACTTCACTAATGATATACATCGACTATGGGTTGGGAACCAGGCACTCGTAGTGGTTGCAGTGACTTGGGGGTTGCGACTTGTAGTTCATACATGTGCAATACTATTTCTATTGTCTCCGAATAGCAACACAGATGCTACGATGGCCCTACTACAACATTGCAATCAACACAATCCCCTGCACACAGCCACTGATCTTGCGGATGTGATTGAGACTGGAGAACATACAGACCATCCCATCAAAGCACGAAAAGAAATAAACATGATGAAAAGCGCGTGACATTGTAATAAGACAATATCTCAAAACTGTCCCTTTACAATGCACAAACTCATGAGTTTGTAACAACTATGATTAGAACCAAAAAAAAAAACCTATCGCATATGGTTCTCCTGCACCTAACTTAAACTTCACTTCAAGCCCTAGAATTGCCTCTAAATCAATAGAATTATCTTCAATGGACTGAGTTCAACACAGAGACGTGTAGCGAACCTCAAAGTAGCTGCTTCAGGTTTTATAGGATCAGCAATAACAATTGCTCCAATCAGTTCCTTGCCAATTGCAACCAAGACGCCTATTCTTGGCAGAGTCTTAGTTTCTTGCAAGATATCGCAGGCATCTACTGAGATCTCAATGCCAAACTCTGTCATAAGTTCTCGGTTACCAACTAGCACCTCCCCCCCCCCCACCATGTTGTTGCCGTTGTTTTTTCCATGTCTACGGCCATGGCAATTACGTCTTATGAGTACATCCCCCCCCCCCCTCTCCCTTTTAGTGTAGCTAAGTCCTCATAGCACCACCCAACACTGATGACCAGAAAGCAAAAAAGAAGGAGGAACAGGTGGTAGTGAAAGGCAGTCACATTGAGAAACAGTGATAAAGCCAAAAAAAACAAAAAAACAAAACAAAAAATAAATAAAAAATGAGCTACTGCATGGGGTCAATACTATACAACAAGAGATGAATGTGTTTGGGGTCACTACTAATGACAAGAGAGAAAGAGAAAGAATGATTGAGGAAGAGCGAAACAAGAGCAAAACAAATGATGATGAAAGAGAGGACTTAACTTTTGAGTTGAGTAGAGAGGAGAAGCTTTGTATGAAGGCCGTCAGGCTAGGCTTCCTCAGTCATTCACATTGGCAGAGACAGTGTCGACGCCATCCATGGCACCAAGTTCTCGCCCGACTGTTACCGAGGCGGAGGTAACTATGTCATTGGGGAGAGCTATATGGGTAGCACCGCTACCTAGTGTTGCCAAGGCTACGACAGCTAGTGTGGTGCTAGGAGCGGCCACATCTGTGTGCCAGACTCCATTGTTCTCGGCTACCATGATTGCGACGCCGGGGGTAAGACCAGCTGAGGTGTTCAGGCTGGCAGCTACACTCTGTGAGAGTGGGGAGGTTACTTCATCTTCTGCGGAGATAGTGGGAGGTGTAGTGCCGGAGGGATCCTCGGATTTGAGGGTCAAGACTGCCACAGCGGCGCCATGGCAAGCTGCAGCTGCCAGGTTGATGGAGCTGTCAGCTAGGCCAGCCATTGAGCGCACCATGGTGACACCTAGAGTTGTCATGTTAGACAACCAGGATGGCATTTTCTATTTGAGTGGACCGGCAGGCAAGAGATACCGGCCACTGCGGGTTTTGTTGGACTCGGGAGCTCAGCCATTGATGCTGGGCAGAACTGCTATTGCAGGCTTGGGCCTCACGGAGGCGGATATGGAGCCTTGTCCTTTCCAGATACAGACGTCTCTGGGAGGATCGGAGCAGGCTCGGGGCATGACATGGCGTGAGTTGGCTATCAGACTACGGCCGGATCACCCTACAGATGGCTCAATGATGCGAGCCAAGGCCATTGTGACAGACGCGGTCTCATACGATGTCCTGGTTGGTGGGGCAGTGTTGTACCCCAAGGGCTTCACCCTGGATTTTTGGGAGGAATCAGCTTCCTAGAGGCCTGCATGGCAGTCAGGGGAGGGCCGGCGTGTGCAGCTCCATGTGACGTTCATAGGAGGAGTTGTGGTTACCCAGCGAGGCAAGATGCCGACACTAGCAGCATTCACAGCGGCAGTGAGTTGGCCTATAGAGTTGCTTGAGGGCAACGCTCATTCAGAGGATGTGCCACCTCCGGGAGAGGAGGATGACATGTATGGTATGGCGGAGTTACCTACTATGGTTGCTCAGACTCCATTGTGGGGCACGAGAAAAGATTTGCAGTGGGATGCTGATCGACGGGTGCAACAAACCTGGGTGGAGGCTTTTGTACCGTCAGGAGAGGAGGAGAGTGCGGGGATTGCACCAGGACCACCTCAGTTGTCTCCATTGGACACCACACCTATTGTGTGGCAGTATCTGGATGAAGGCATTTGTCTTCTGGACTTGTTTGGCGGGATCAGCACCGGATTACATGCTGTATTACAAGCAGGTGTACGAGTCTGGCGTTACCTGTATGTGGAGAGGGATGAGACTGCACGACGCGTTTCATTTTGTCATGTTGCTCAGTTGGTGCAACGGTACCCTGAGTTGTTGTCGGTGTCTGCAATTCGTGGATATCAGCAGGCCTTGCCAGCAGACATTTTGTTGCTGGGGGCGCAGGATTTGGAGCGGGTTGGCTCCATTGATCTGGTAGTGGCAGGTTGGCCCTGCCAAGGGCATTCATCAGCCGAGCATGACAATGGATTGCGAGACTCGAGGTCGGGTCTGTTTTGGGAGATGGTGCGGGTTTTGCGCCACTTGCAGCTTCATCAAGCTGTATCTCCAGCATACATCTTGGAGAATGTGCCACTGATGGGCGATTCTCGGGCCAGGGTGATGGCCAATGTGCATCAAGTCCGGTCGTGGCTTGGGTCAGCAGTGTTGCTAGATGCAGCTACAGTGGGGTCACGGGCTCATCGACCACGGCTATGGTGGACTAACTTGATGCCACCCGCACTGCTCAAGCGTGCATTTGATGGGGTGCAGCGGCCAGCACATCTCACATTGGATAACATTCTGGACACAGGGAGGCAGTCTCAGCGTGTGAGACACGATGACCGTTTGCCTTTGGCAGTGGTCAACAAGGTGGGTCAACCACGAGCAACATTACCTACACTGCTCAGCTTCCCAGGATCGCATGCTTTCCGGGATAGTGGACCTGGCCTCCTGTGGGATGCTCAGTTGCAGCAATTAGTGGAGCCTAATGCTGATGAGCGTGAGCGGGCAATGGGTTTTACCACTGGTACCACGGCGGTGTCGTCTCTTTCTGAGGCATCACGTCATCAAGTGTTGGGGCAAGCAATGGATCTCAATTGCTTGACCTGGATTATCAGCTTGGCTCTGGCTGAGCAACGCAGAGTGCGGAGTACACTTCCCTCGATGGTCTCTCTGCCTACCGAGATGGTACAGGCAGTGAGTGGGGGCGAGCATGTGAGGACCACGGGGTGCATGCATCCATGGCACACGTGGGAGGTGCTCGAGGTTCAGAGGGAGTTGGCAGCCAAGGCGGCTGTGATGGATGAGGTTGGGGATTCTTCTCGGGTTGAGGAGGTCCTCAAGGATGAGATGATGGGGCAGGATGAGGCCTTGTCATTGACTGAACAGGCAGGGAGTACTGCTCAAGAGGTTGCAACATAGCAACCACTGGACGCGTTCTCTACCTCTAAGCCCACTGGACTTAAAGTTGCAGTTACGGAGGACAACTGGGAGCCTGACATTGGACCCATTGTCACCGGAGGAGAGAGATGACGTATACGGCAGTTCCTGAGGGCTTACAGGAATTGCTTTGCCTTCAGTTTGAAGGACTTGGGAGCACTGAAGGGTCAAGAGATCCGTATTGAGTTGGCCACTGACACGCCAATCTTTCGGAGACCCTATAGATATAGTGACATGGAGAGGTCTTTGATTCAGATGAGGACTCAAGATCTCTGGGAGGCAGGTTTGATGGAGCTCTCTGGTGGAGAGTATGCTTCAGCCACAGTGATGCCAGCCAAGAAAGATGTCTATGACAATTGGATGGAGAGACGTATGTGCGGTGATTACCGGTCTGTAAATCGTCAGACCAAGTCCGATAAGTATGCCATGCCAACACCAGAGGAGATCTTTGATGCCATCGGGCATGCTAAGGCCTTTAGCACTTTGGATTTACGATCCGGATATCACCAGTTGCCAATCAAGGAGGCGGACAAGCAGAAGACGACATTCTGGGGGATCAATGAGCACGGCAAGGATTACCTATATCAGTGGCGGTTCTTACCATTTGGGCTTAAGAATGCTCCTACAGAGTTTCAGAGAGTCATGGATAGGATTCTAGCAGGGGTGGACTTTGCTCGGTGCTACATAGATGACATCATCATCTTTAGTGTTACGATGGAGGAGCATGAGAGACACCTTCAGGTGGTATTGGAGCGCTTGAGAGCGCACGGATTGAAGTTGCATCCGGGGAAGTGCAAGTTTTTCCACAACCAGATTGAGTATATGGGTCACATGATATATCCTGGAGGATTGGGGGTACAACAGACTAAGGTAGAGGCCATTGCACAAATTCCACGCCCCACGGATGTGAGCCGAGTTCGAGCTTTCATGGGGTTGGCAAACTATTATAGACGGTTTGTCAAGGGATTTAGTACCATTGCAAAGGCTCTAACCAAGCTGACCAAGGTGGACCAGGAGTGGCAGTGGGAAGATGAGCAGGAACGAGCTTTTCAAGAGCTCAAGGCGAGGTTGACCTCGGCGCCTATCCTGAGACGACCTATCAGGGGGCGTCCCTTTCAGCTGCATACGGATTGGAGCATGCTGGGGCTTGGAGCGGTGCTCACACAGGTGGATGATGAGGGAAGAGAGTTTGTAGTGGCTTATGCTAGCCGCTCGAACAATGCTGCAGAGGCTAAGTACAGCTCATATGAGGGAGAGTGCTTAGCTGCAGTGTGGGCCGTGGCACACTTCAGGTGCTATCTATACGGCAATCTTTTCACCCTTATCACGGATCACTAGCCACTCAAGTGGTTGATGGAGTCAGACAAGCTGACGGGGAAGCTTGCACGGTGGGCACTTATACTCCAGGAGTATGACTTTCAGGTTGTGCATCGACCGGGTTTGGTCAATCGGGATGCGGATGGATTGAGTCGCAATCCATGCATGAGCCAGCAAGATGACACTGGAGCTCGGTGGCATGGTGAGACGGATGAGGAGATGGTGCCGGGATGGCATGCATCTGCATTTTTGTGTATCTTGGCATCGGAAAGTCAGGTTGGACCTACAACAGGGATGACTGTAGACGGAGTGTCTGAGGACCCTGAGGCTAGTGATGAGCCAGGTGGTGCCAGGGATATACATGAGGATTCGGCTGTGTTGGACTACCTCCGCACGGGAGACACGGCAGCCACTCTGACTGCCAGGGAGAGGGATCGGATCCTGCAACGAGCCAAGAGGTTCAAGTGGGAGGGGATACACCTACTTTGAGTGTGGGAGAATGGTCGGGTGAGGATTGTGCCTCACCCCACACAGCGTGCACGGTTAGTGCGGCATGCCCATGAGGAGTTGGGGCATTTTGGAGTGCGACGCACTCACAATTTACTGCAGGGGCAGTATTGGTGGCGTGGTATGCATACAGAGGTGCAACAATTCGTGGCTAGGTGCATGGTGTGTGACAGGGTGTGTGCTTCATTCAACGCCCCTACACCATAGTTGCATCCTTTACCAATCATGGGATTGGGCTACAGGTGGAGTCTTGACTTCGTAGGACCGTTGCCACTGACTATGCGCCATCACAGATATGTGTTGGTGATGGTGGAGCACTTCTCCAAGTGGATTGAGTTAGTTCCATTGCCTGACAAGGCTAGTGAGGGGGCTGCGAATGCATTCTTGGATCGTGTGCTTAGCCGATTTGGTGCTCCAGCTGAGGTACTCACGGACCAAGGGAGAGAGTTCTTGGGGAGTTTCAGGCTTTGTGTGATAAAGCCTTGATAGACCACCGCACCACTTCTCGGGATCATCCTGAGGCCGATGGCTTAGCAGAGAGAGTTGTTCAGACGGTGAAGAGGGGTTTGCGCAAGTATGGCTTGCAGAAGGGACACCTAGGAGATTGGGATCTTCAGGTTCATTGGTTAGCCATGGGCTACAGGTTCAACAAACAAGCATCACTTGCCTCCTTCTCACCATATTTCCTTCTCTTTGGCCGAGAGCCGGATTTGCCTGCTGCCATTCGTAGGGACACTGCTCAAATCCTTAACCTTGACGATCCGGACGTGTGGGTACGTGCATATGATCAGCATGCAGAGTTGTTCAAGAAAGTCATGCCCATGGCTTTTGAGAACCTTGCCATTGCACAACACCGTGATACGTTGAGGTATGCCACTATACGTGGTGGAGGATATCGTCATGGGGTTCGGAGGTTTAGCCCTTGTGACTATGTTTATTTGCAGCAGACTGCTCCTACGACTCTGGATGTTACTGCAGGGCGTGTTATTCTGAGGGTTCGAGAGGTGTTGCCCTCAGGGGTCCTGATCTTGGAGGGTCGGGATGGCATGACTTGGAAGGACCATGTGCGTAATTGTGCGCCATGTCACCTCCCCAATGTCGATGACAAAGTTGACCCAAACTTGGCAGTGGTACCTGCAGGTTTGAGGTGCATGCTCTGTGGGTCTGCCAAAGGGGCAGCCACCATGCTGGTGTGTGATCGATGCTCAAGGGGATGACATATGGGATGCTTGACACCACCTCTTGAGAAGGTTCCTGACGGAGATTGGTTGTGTCCACACTGCTTGGGATAGTGGCAGTGGACATGACTGGAGGCAGCTAACAAGACATGGGAGGCCAAGCTCATAGGAGTCAATACATGAGATCCCAAGCTCAAGTTCACAGGTTGCAAGACGGTGACTAACAATGGGGCAACTCTTGCACCCGGCCTCTTGATCTATCGAGTTTGAGTGTAGTAGGGATAGTGGTGGAGGACTTAGTGAGGCTATGGTCATTATCACATCTTGTGGCTACCTGGACTTAGAGGGATCTAAGCACCAGCTAGGGGGGCGATTGTGTGGACTAGTGACTGCCATAGTGGGCAGCATAGTGGCAACCTAGTGACTGACTAGTTGTAGCCTAGTGGTTGGACTAGTGGTGGACTAGTGGTATACTAGTGTGTGGTGTGCACATGTGTTGTGTGGTTTTGGACAGCGATGTAGTTGTGTACGATATGTATGCGCACGACAGGGCACCCTTGGCGTGCAAACCGCTGAAGAGGGAATGAGGCTGATAAGTGACCATTCACTGAGACCCTGCTAGATGAGAATGTGAACAATATCGTAACCCATTTGCAGAAGGATTGGGGAAAACCCAATTTTGCCAAGGCTGCAAGCAGGTATGACCATTCAACTCGATCGAAAGCCTTTTCAAAATCCAAAAGGAGGAGAGCTATGGCTTGATTTGCCCTAGAGGCATAATCTGGAATTTCTTGGGCCAAAAGGAGGTTATCGAGTATATACCTACCCTTGATAAATCCTGTTTGGTTTGGCCTTATAATTGATGGAAGGAGGGGTTGCAATCTGAGTCAGCGCCTTAGCCACGATTTTGTATGCAACATTTGGAAAGGTTATGCGACGGTAATTGGATATGTTTGTCCTATCACCTTTTTTGTACAGTAAGGTGATAACCCCTTGTGACATAAGGGGGGGAATGTGCCCCCGGTGTGAAATCCCCCCAGATCTCAGGCCACAAAGCTTTGTAAAGTTCAACAGACATTCCATCCATTGGCTTTGGTATTGAAGCTGAAAGGCTGGAAGGCTGGTCAATGAGCTCCAATATAGTTTGGTAGGCACGCCGCATCCTTGTGGCCGGGGCTCTGACCATCCACAGTTCTTAAAAGAAATAAAGATAAAAATCTAAACATGACCAATCATCCGCATTAGTAGTTGGACAGGCGGTTTGTCACCGGGCGAGGAAGAGGAGGGTGGCCCCATGGCGGAAACTGGCAGGGCACTAGGTCGTCTTGTCGCGCGAGGGCCACGCTGCGCAGTGCCCCCGGCCCCATGGGCTTCTCTCTCATGCTTCCTCTCTTTTTCTTCCCTTTCTTCCCCGTCTCCCCCTTTCAATTCTTGTGAGAAGGTCCCATTTTAGTATTGCAAGCAGTTTTGTGGAAAACTGCAAGGATCCGCACGATTAGGCAGAAAGAGAGGAGTTTGTTAGGATCTGGCGAAGGCATCCTAACATCGGACTGCATTAAAAGCAGTTGTGTTGACGATTTTGAAGAATCGACAGAAAGAAGGGAGAGAGGAGTTTTAGGGTTCGGTGAGCGCACGGTTTGAAGCAAGCGTAGAGGTGGAGGCAGGCACAACCTAACATCCATGCTAATGCCGGCGTGCAAAAACGAGCACAATCCATGGCGCGGGCCTCCAACAGCAACACCAAGTTTGCATCCGTAAACCTGAACAAGAGCTATGGCAAGCCGGCAGTCACAGTGCCAGGCGGTCTGGGAGGAGGAGCTCCGTCGTCCTCTGGCCGCGCCCGGATCTCCTCGCAGGGTGGCATGCTCCTTCTTACGCGGCCGGGCCGTCCGCAGCCTGCTGCCGCCGCCCAGAAGGGTGGCAAACTTACAGTGCCGCTCCCTGTTAATCTGCCCTCTCTTCGGAGGGAGCATGCAGGGAATGATCCTACTATCGCGCTCGTTGGTGGCACTTCAGGATGGTCGAAGACTCAGCAACAAGAGGAGTCGACGGTACCTGCTTCTGTGACTATTTCATCAGAGTCTGCAGGTATGTTTGGTTCCATTCAAATAAAGAATGTCGCTTGAAAGCATACGACAACGGAAGTATGCACAAGCACATGATGCTGCATATAGATGTACACGCTCAGGGACAAAATCGAGGAGCCAGAAATCTGTCGTCTTTACATCGGTTGAATTTTCCCAGCAGCCAAGACTTAAGGCATAGAGAGAAATGTAGAACGATTTAACTGTCTACCAACACGCTCATGACTGTGGTGGCTTTACAATGTGGCTTAATGGCTAGAAACTTTTCTATTGTACTTTCTTGGTTGCACATTGGCTCCTATTGACAATTTACTCAAGGTAGATCTCCCCTACCGTTTTATTTGGGAGGATGGAGAATGCAGGGAGGAACAGAGGCGAGGGCGGCATACTTTGGAAAAGACAAAAAAGGATGTAGAAGCTTCAGGCCAATGAAACTATGGGGTTGTAGAGGAGGGCATTACCCTACCTGTTTAGACATGCCAATAGAAAGAGATCTTAATGGAGAGATATTGAGAATAACACAGGCAGAAAGAGGGTCATATCGAGAATTAATTAGAATGTACTCGAGGCGATTCAGGTGAGAGTTAATTAGAATGTACTCATAAGACGTTGTTTGCCGTAGCCTCGCGGCCATTGATGAGAGTGAGATCAGTAGAGGTGCTGAATGCAATAGGTCTGAGCGGTATGTTGAAAGGTACATCTGTGGGTTTTGAGTGCAACTCTTTAGACAGTCTGATTTGAATTTTTTCGCAGTCTCTTCACTGATCCCCCCTGAAATCCACCAGCATTGTTTATTCCAGGCATTCCAAGAGTGTCACCAGCTCTGAGTGCTGGATCCACATGGGGGACATCGGCCTCGCCACCTGGGCTTCCAAGTGCATCTGTCAACGGCGAACACTGGCCTGTGCCAATCCAAGTAGCAAGCCACAGGACAAATGAAGCAGTAGCGAACAGACCAGGTGTATACAGGCCGCCTCGTGGGCACTCCCTGCAATCCAATTCTGCCCCCCTCCCAGCAGGAGATGTGGGCCCAACAGTGGCGAAGGCTGTAGTGCTGAGAGGAGAAGACTTCCCTGCATTGCAGGCGGCCCTCCCTCTTCCTCCATCCCCTCCCCAGCAGCGGCAGAAGGAGTTACAGCAAAAGCAGAGGGAGAAACAACAAGAGCTCAAAGAACAGCAACAGCGGCTGCAGCAGCTCTCCGAGCAGCACTTGTCACCCAAGGAAGATGCCTTGCAATCCCAGTATGGAGGTTGGTGTTTATGTCCACCATTGTCTTAAAGAACTCTTCTCAGTCACATTTGGATGAGTCTGAAAATTAAGTTTGCTGGGTGAGTAGAGCACAACAGGGAAGGAAACTGTCAAGAAAGCTTAGAAGCCTGATAGGGGGAGAGATTACTGCTGTCATGTTAAGACGGTTCGATTGATCCATACAGAATGAGACACATCCAATCCTTTACAGTCTCTTTCCATGTTTTTCAGCTTACTTCTAGTGTGGGTGGGTGTGTGGGTTTCATGTAGTTTTAGTTTTAATCGCTAGAGCTAACCACATTGTTAGTCAAGCACTTGATGCGCAAGATTAGTACATCAGAAACCTGTGCCAAAGATACCAAATATTTACTTCAAAGGTATGATATTTATCATATCATAGCCTGGAGGTTTTCAAGCTAGTATACTGCGTCATCATATTTCTATCCTCTATTCTAAAAGGACCGAAACCCATACGCAGGTTTGGGAGAAGAAAGCCCCTTAGATGGGAGCTATTTGTAGCTTTCAAGGCAAGGGTGAGGCCTTACCTGCTTCTGTCCCACCAGGCTTCTCTCGCTTCACCTATGTTCATGTGCACCAAGAGAGACATAGGAGACTCGAGTTGAAATGACAGGTAGAACATTGCAGAGTTCGAACAAGTAGATCAATGTTTGGAAAGCAGCAAGGAAAACCTTCTAACTTATGCTGTAGGCATAAGCCTCCCACTGGAGTGTTTCTTTAGGATGAGGCCATACCGCCAATCTTCAGTTTCATGCATCCAATGATAGAGTCTTCGTTCCTTGAGAAATGCAGACTGAGCTGTTTCTCTTCTCATCGAAACCTCTATGGCATGGAAGGTGCAAGGATAATATCATGCTCATTTAACAGTTACCAACTCAAGCCTCTGGAAGAAATCAGGTTGGATTGTGGTGGAATCAACTACAAACCCCAGCATTAAAAGAGGTTGCAGGTTTTACAGTAGCTCAATGTTAATCCAGAGCCCTAGTTTTGCGGGATCTCTATCATGGGTGATTCGAAACCCGAAAAATCCCAGTTATACTGGACAGTTAATAGAGAGGACAGAAATAGGGAATAGGCACGTGAGGGGCTCACTCCAGTAGTGTGACTTACCTCGATATAAACAATTAGTTTGGCTTTCCAGATAGCCCTTCACACACGCACATCAATCTGCTGTGTGTGAGCGGTCCAAAAGTGAGACCCCAACAGGCCAGGGCTTTAGGCTCAGCCTCTAGATTTTGAAAGTTGGTATGAACAGAGGTGCTGGAACCATGTTCCTGAAGCTCTGGTGAGAGATACTTGGGACAATGAATCTGAAAATGGATATTTCTTAAGGTTATTCGCACATGGCGCAATTACAATCTCCTTTTCCTCTCTTTATAGTTTGTTGTTCAAAGGTAGGCTGCCCGCCCTGAGTTTAAATGTAAGTTCAGTAGAGAGAGTGACGAGAAGCTTCAAGAGCTTATGGGACAAAGAAAGAAAGAAGTTTGACCCGACCAAGAAAGCTATTCCATTGTCAGAGGGACTCATCTATGTAAGCTTCTCCTCATAGTTGCAAACTACAGTCAATAATCTAAGACTTTGAATAGTCAAAAGCTTATTGCCCTCAAATTTCATAATAGGGGGAGACCGACAATGTTGTCCTATCTCAATCCATGGCCTTCTCCTCTGCATGCAATTAGTACAAAGTGTCTCCAATTGGGGCAGGTTCTTCTACCCATCTTAAATCCACCTCTCTAGTTACAGGGCCCTTATAAGACATGGAGACAGTTGACGGAGAGAAATGATCGCTGGTATTAGTGACAGTTATTTGGGGGTCAGCTTTCTCTGTTAAACTGTTCGAGATTGCCATCTTTTGGTTTATCCAATGACCTATTGCTCTGTGCATGCATTGGGATAGGGCCTTTTGCAGAGCCCTAAGCCCTGGTTGAAATTTCAGACAACTGGTTTCTCTTTAGCTGTTTAATTGGTCATATGTGACTTGCAATCTGAGCTGGCGCAGGTCCCCAACTTCAGCCGGCACATCCAGTGATCTTGCAAACAAAGATTGAAGATCCAACGAAGATTGAGGATCCAACGGTCTTTGAGGAGGGTTCAGTGCGGCATGAGCACCGAGGCTCCACACTGATTCAACCAGATACAAAGCCTGACAGATACTCGTTTGGGCCTCCCTCCCCCACAAATCGGATACGCCGGCACTCAAATTGGACAGATGATGAAAGAGACCCTGCCCCCAGCTTTCGTCCTCAGGGATTAGGGTCCTACCCTGACTGGTCGGACCGTTCAGAAAGTGACCCAGAATTGCGCCGTGCTCCTCGGGGGAGTGATGAATTTTACAGCAGCCGGCCCCCCTTCCACAGGGTATCGCAGCCCTCTCTTGTGGCAGGGCGAGATCCGAGTCTCAGCAGGGAGGGCGATGGGAGGGGCAGTGGGTTTGGTGTTGATAGTGCCTTGACCAGAAAAGCTGTGAACATCGGTAGTTTCGGCCGTGAGGGCGGACTTGGTAGGGAGGACAGCAGCGGCAGAGAGGATGGGTTCAATTGGGAAGGGGTATCCAGCCAAGACCGGGGGGTTTATGGGAAGGAAGGCAACTCCAATAGGGATGCCGGATATGCAGGTTGGGGGGGTTTCAGCCGGCAAGCAGGCCGCGATTTTGGGGCTGGCAGGGAGAGTGGGTATGAAAGAGATGGATGGTATGGCCGGCCAACGAGCGGTGGAAGGGGTAGATTGCAAGAGAGGCAAGGTTCTTTGAACAGAGACCCCGCATTTGGCAGGGAGGGTGGTTTCCAAGAAGGGGGATTCAATAAGGATACTGGTTTTGGTCGGGATAGTGGCTTCAACAGGGATGGTTTCCTTGGGAGAGAGAACAGGCAGCCACAAGTGGGTGATCACGATGGGGGTCGTGGTAGATTTGGAGACCGGTTTACAAGAACACGGTTTGAAGGGTCAGACTTTAAGCCTGGTGGTTTTGACTCCGGCGTGGACTTCCGCAGGGAAAGGCGTGGCTATGGCAGTCACCACGAAGATCCACTGATGAGGGATTTGGTTGAGATTCCTGGCTTAGACAATTTTCGACCTGCAATAGGCGTGGGCATTGAGCCTCCCTTGACCCCTTTTTTGGGTTTGGAAACCAAAGCTTTCCGCAGGAAGAAAGATGAGGTGAAGGATAGCGATTTTCGAGATCCAGAGAGAGAGTCATTTGAGGCTGAACTTGAGAGAGTCCAGAAAGCTCAGGAGCTTGACCGGCAGAGGAAGATTGAAGAGAAAGAGCGGGCAGTGGAAAAGGCACAGAAAGAAGTCGAGGAGCGCGAGAAGCTAGCCAAAGAGGAAGAAGAGAGACAGGTATGTAATTTTTGCTGTACCTAGTGAATGGGAGGGGAGGGTGGTAGGGAGTGGTGTGGAGGTTGATAAGTTGCAGGAGGGTGAGGGCACAGGTGTTGTATTGCTTGATTTTTCATCCACTTACTGGTGATAACATGGTTTGACAGTCAAGCCTGGTCCCTACTCATTCTTAAACATTCTATTGCTGGGCGAGGTTCATGAGGTTGTACAACTGGCCATGTAGTTCCAACCTTGGCTGGCCAAAGCATGTTCTATGTGGCACACTGCAGTGGGAAGTTCGTCTCAAAGGAATCCGGAACTGATTAACTCAGAATGGCTGCTGGGGACCTTGCAGTGTCAGATTCTGATGATTGATGTGGAGAATTTATGTTTTCAATTCTCCTCATTGGTTTGTGAACATATCGACCGTCTATAGTAACCCAATGGAAGATTGAGTTGAAGGATTTACTAGGTCCTTTCTCCTAAAACGATATGCAGTGGTGCACATAGTTGGAAGCCCTATAAAGTGGCGACAAGCAGCGGTAGCCAGTTTATTGCGTCACCACTTGTCCTCTTTGTGTCGAATTCGACTCATGTGTCGATGCTGGATGTTTTGTGGATGCACAACTGAGTGGCACCATGTCCAGTAGGTCTCTTACTACAGGCCTCACATACTGAAATTCAGGATGCCCCTGGTTTTGTGGTATCAGAGCTAAGTTTGTGTCCTCATTTGGTAGTACATAATCTGCAGTTCTATGGTAGCACTCTTCAGTCCCAAATACCGAAGTTGTAAACCGTTGCATTATGTTTGTCAAAGCAAACCCTACAGGCAAAGCTGGAGGAGGAAGCCATGGAGGCAGTTGCAAGAGCAGAGCGGGAGACGTTAGAGGCAGTCCAGAAAGTAGAGGATGAAAGGAAGGCACGGGAGGATGAGAAACGGCAAATGCTTGTAGCGGAAGAAAGACGGATAGAGAATGCGCGGCTCAAGTTGCTGGAGCTCGAGGAGCGAATTGCAAAACGTGAGGCAGAGAAGAAGAGAGAGGAGGATGCCAGGTATCTTTCCTTCCATACTTGGTGCAGTAATGTTTGAATCTCTGGTGGAGTCTTGAAACCCCAACAATGTGAGACAGATAGTTGGAGCTTTTTAACTGTCAGCAAGTGTTTCTTCCGGTATTGAGGTGCCGGCTGGAGTTTTGTCAAGCCCAACTGCATTGCAGTCGAATACAGTCAGTCCCTTGAAAGGCTAACTTTTCCAGGTATCTATTTGATTGGTTGTGTCGTTGTCGAATCTGATCTCTTCAGTTTTACCACCAGGGTCCAGGACGAGGTGAGAGTAAGGTCAGCACAATCGGCAAAGGAGGAAGAATCACAACACTGGGATGACCTAGACAGGGAGAAAGTGGAGAGGGAAGACGAAGAGAGGCTGGTTGTCAGCATCACAGGTGCTGACCAAGAAGATGATGACCGCGCACCATTGTGGTCTTCATGCTCAGCAACCCCCCGGCCACTGTCACAAGGGTCAGTGGCAGACGAATTTGCTTCCCGTGGCAAGTCTCAAGAAGTTCGCCCCAGCCCCCTGGACCCAGGTGCCCGGTTACCCAAATACCGAGGGGGGAACACTATGTTTGAGTCTGACCGCAACCGGCCCTTTCTCCCCTGGAGGAGGGTCGACAATGGAAATGGACCTGCACTTTCCTCCCAATTTTTTTCTTCTTACGGACGTGATGAAAGTGGCGAATTCCAGGCTTCGATGCTGCGTGATCGGGTCCATAACGCACAAGGTTTTTGCGACAGGGGGGAGAGCCTCTACAGCGGGGGAGCTAATGGTGTTGGCTTCCCCTTAGAAGGGGAGGCAGGGGAGTTTTCAAGAAAAGATCGTGTTTCCCACTACGCCGAGCGGCGGTGGGCAGGGGAGGAGCCAGGGCTGCCCAACAAGTATCCAGCCTATTTTCGTGCAAACACTCCCGATGTTGATGGCAGTTTTTTAGATAATTCTGGGGAACGGGAGGGGGATCGCCGATGGGCCAGAGATAGGGATCGCTGGAGGGGAAGAGAGGCACTTGTGTCTCCGCCACAGACTCCTCCTTATTTTCAAGGTTCGGATGTTGTGGAGCCTTCTCCTTATGGGCGATTCAGGCACTCCTTGCCCAAGCAACCACGGCCTCCGCCTCCCCCTGTGCGCAACACTCAACATCGGCCACCAGCAAAAGTCGTCGATGAGTCAATCCCCACATCACCTTCACCTTCTTTTCAGTCACAGGATCGCAATGTTAGAAATATGCCTCGGCAGGGATGGATGGCCACGGAGAAACAATCTAGACACTTAGAGGAGAAAGTTTCAAAGGTGGAGCACGCTGAACTCCCTAAAGCTAGCAAGCATGTGGAGGTTTCACAGGATGGCGCAGAAGTACAACGAGTGAGGGCTTGGGGACCACCTCAGAGGGAGGGTCACGAATCGCATTCATCTCTCCGACAACAGCATTCAGTTGCTGAAGTGTTGCAGGTGCCATCACCTGAGGTATTGGCCCCTGAGGAACCTCAGTCACAAGAAAGGGACGATCTGTCGTCACTGGCAGAGCAGGAGCAGTCTGAAAGACCAGATGAGGGGAGAGAGCCGGCCACATCCATGGCTATGGTGGATATTGATAAAGAGGGCATTGAAGGAGAGGGAGAGGATCACGGGTACAAAGATGAGGTTGAAGAGCGACAAACTGATGTAAGTGACAATGACTTCGAAACCTGCAAATTCAACCACACTCTTCTTGATGTTGTTGGTTACCAAGATATTGTTTTTCATTGTTCTCATTGCGAGGGAGTTCAAGGTTCTAGAGTTGAAAACAAGTCAGGCTTGTGAAGGTTTAAGCAAGGCTGATAAAAGAAGTGTGGAAGCTGGTGTCTGACCTATCTGGCTTTTGGGCAACAATGGTTTCTCTTGGTTCCTAGTTTGGACGGAGAGGTTGCTAATATGTGGGCTTTGAAATGGGGTAAAGGAGGGAGAGGATGATGGCATCCAAGAAGGGGATGAGGAGGGATATGAAGGCTATGACGAAGAAGAAGAAGACGATGACGAGGACATCGAAGATGGTACGAAGAAATTTTCCATCTTTGCCTTTCTGATCAGTTGTTAGATGGGTTTACAACTTGGACAGCTTCTTCTCTTTCTCTGTTAGTTGGTTACCTTTCTAATGCGAGTCTGGAGATTACTCTACACTTAATTGATAGGTTGACTCTAATCTCAATTGTCGCACGGTATGTGAACATATTTGAGACAGATTCCGAGTTGCGTGGTCTGTGTGTGGGGAAGGCCACCCTGTGTGCTTTTATATTGTTTCCTGTACATCTTTGATACTTTTCTAACTATATCACTGATGACTGCTGTCTGCATTAGATGATCCAGACAAAAGTGCATTTAGGGAGCTCGTCCAGCAAGACATGACAGAATTATCAGAGGGTGTTTCAAAGGAGGGAGAATATTGCCAAGAGGTTGAGGGCTTAAATGGAAGGAGTGTGGAGGTTGGGGCTGGGGCTAAAGTGGACAACTTAAAGGACCTGGAAAGTGTGAATGAGAAACCATCAGGCACTGAGCTCCATGAATGGCCGCCACAGAAGTTGCAGGTATGCTCTTTTCTTCTGTACTTAGTTGCAGCAAAATTTTATGTGGGAGGTCTCCTCCGTGCTGCAGTGGCTCGTTGTCATTGTTTGGAGAATGGAAATTATGAAACCATTATCATTTCTTCTGGCGTCTTTAGTGAAATGTTCATGGAGTATCTGGACCATTCAGCGGTCAAGGATGAGTTTGGAAAAATTTGTTCAAGGCGCTTGACACATCCACATTCTAGAGTCCATTGATTATGCTCACACATGTGCCTGCTGCAGAAAAGTGGACTATAAAGTTGGCTCTCCACCAAGTAAATGTGTAGCGTATTCTAGCAGGTGTTGGCACTGATTGCTTGTGATGCCACAATGCCATTGCAGATACATAACCCACAGAACGAAGAGAGGATTGGTGCACAGGTGCAGTTGCTACAGGAGGCCAGCCAAGTGCAACCATTCTTGCCACAAGTCTCCGAGTCGTCTTCAATGCCCACTGATTTTACCGGGAAATGTGCGAACCATGAATCTCCTACTGTACCACAGATGCAGCAACCCCTCTCCTTGGCTGTGTCCGATCCGCAATCAAATATAATGCCGGCCACATCCTTGCAGCCACCACAGCTGATGGCTTTGCTGCCTGGCTTCCAAACACCAGCTGAGATTCCGGCGACATTACAGTTTGGGCTTCAACCAGGGAAGTCACTCCTGCCTGCATTATTGCCTGCCATTCAGATTGGATCAATTGAAATGCCCTTACATGTGCACCCTCAGGTTGGCCTGCAGCATGTCACACATTTGCAGTCTTCTCAGCTCCCTCTTTTCCAGTTTGGGCAGCTTGGACTGCAGATGCCTCTCCCTGAATCTCACCCATCTTGCAATCAGCATTTGGAGACAGCTCAAGTGCCAGGGCAAACCTGGCAGGCTGAGGTTCTGCCTGTGTTCCAACAACAACACAGCCAGAATCCTACACAGCAATTGCAATTTCAGTCGTCCTCCATGCAAGAGGAGCAGCCAGGTAGACCTTTCTTACAACAAAGAGATGATCTGCTCTCAGTGCCAGAGTCTCCTTGGATGAACCAATGCACGTTTGCAGACGGAAAAGCAGTTGAAGTTGACCCTAGGGAGAACAGGTTTGGTGCCATGAAGCTCGGGCCTCGTCCTGAAAGAAGAGGGCGCAGTGGCCTGCGTGATGGCCTGAACACTGGGGTCGGCCACTCAAATTTTCCTTATGTCAAGACAGCACGTAGAGAGACAGCCACTTTTCGCTCAGGCGTTGTTGGTGCAGAGGTACAGACCAATGGCATGCCACTCGCTGACAACAATGTCATGTGGCCCATAACAGGGTCCTCGGCAGATGTGACAGTTGCAGAGTCGGCCCAAGCTGAGAGTCAATGGCAGCTGCCGCTTGCAGGAAGAGGCAGAGGGAATGGGGCACGTGGAGGAAGCATGCTTGGACGGGGACGGATGAAGGGTGGAACTGTGCAGGGAACCAGGGTTGTCTCTCAAAGCTCCATCGAGGGAGGTGCCTCCACGGGTTCCTTCACACCTGATGGAGGAACTGATGGATTGACAGTGCGCACCCGACCCAGCCGCCGTAACAACTTCCGGCGCCCTGATTATAAATGCAGAGACTTTCTGGTGTCGCTGGAGACAGTGTCAGTTGATTCCCTGGTGGCTGGTATACCCCCTAACTCTAGAGTAAAGGACACCACAAATGTGCCGGTTTCAGCAGATGCCTCAGTCCACACCACCCACATGGTTGATGGCCAGGTCACTGGAAGGCACCCTGAGGCACCCATGCAGGAGAAAAGAAACTCAAGAGAATCAAGTCAAAGCCCACGATTGGTGTTCGAGGGTCACTCTCCTCAGCACAGCAGCCCAAGGCCTGAAGGGAACAGCAGAATTGAAACTTTCCAGAAACGGGGGTCTGGCAAGTCTGCGGGTGCCACTCGTCCAGGAGAGGGAGTACTGGGGAGGTACTCATCAGAATCAGCCCCAGACGCACCCTTACAGAGCGGGGTAGTCCTTGTGTTTGAGCAGCCAGGGATTGAAGCTCCCAGTGATGAAGATGACTTCATCGAGGTCAGGTCCAAGCGCCAGATGCTGAATGATCGCCGCGAACAGAGAGAGAAGGCGATCAAAGCCAAATCAAAGGACTTGAAGGTAAGTAGTGTGGGCAGTGGAACTTTTAGTTTAGTGTTAGGAGTGAGCGTAAGAGTTGGCGCAGTTCTGTGTCACCATCTGAGTCTTTCCGGTTAGTGAGTGTAAGTCTATTTAGGCAACTCCAACCTGTTTCGTGTAGCTACGACCTGTGCTACTTTGTCAGCACAGTATTTGGCTCTTATTCTATATTTCAGTGACAAAGGTAGTTTCTGTCCCTTTGTGTCAATGGCCACAAGGCTACGGCAAACAACGTCTTATGAGTACATTCTGTCCCTTTGTACTCCCCTCAAACTGGATGCGGGGTCAAGGGCCACGGCTACGGCAAACAACGTCTTATGAGTACGTTCTTAGTATACATTTCAGTGTGAACGGTGCTTAAGTGTTTGGGCTGATGTTTATATCTTTCTAAATGTTCTGTGCCCTAGGTTATTTAACTCCTGATTGCGTCTATTTTTGAAGTCGTAGAAGACTAAGTTGGGGACTTTTTGCCTTGGAAAGGCAAAGGAGCAGGCTGCCCGTAAACAGAGAGGTGGCGGAAAGCTTGGGTTCCAAGGGGAGGGAGCGGCGGGTATTGGCAGCAAATCGAGTGGGGCTCTAGAGCGACGCCCCTCTAGTGTGAGCACCGATACTGTGAATAATAATTCACGGCTTGGGCTGCCAGGGACTCCTCCTGGGACAGGTCCACTGGCTTCCTTCTTGCCTGGGATTTCCCAAGCAGTGCCTCTTGCTCCTATTGGGACTCCGGCAGGTGGTGGAGCTGACCAAGTGTTTGACAAGCGGGCAAAGGTTTCAAAGTGAGTACTGAACACTTTCCAATTCCTTGCGAGCACACTTATCATGTTTCCTTGTGACCTTTCTCGACATGAGGTATTATCGATTCTGTTGGACCATTTCTTCACACAAGCTGCTTGGTGCTGGGGTCTGTGGGGCCTTGATCGTCACAACTCTTTTTTCACATACTCTTCTTGTCGTGGGCCCAGTTCAAAGCCGAGTGATTCCAATGGTCATGAGCCTTTTCAGATGATGGTCATATAAGTGTGCACCCATCGTAACCCATTCATGGTTTGTAATTTTTGCTTGCTGGTCCTCCTGTTGATCTTATGAATCACTTCATTTCCATCTTACTAATCCTCTTTCTGCTTCACACATTCTGAGTGCCCCTCGTTTGTGACAAAATCTCTGGCTAGCTCTCATCCATCAGCCAAGTAAAGCAGAAGGGGTGACATGCTGCTGGTCTACGTCCTGAATTCTTGGATTTATGACTGTTTATAGCAGCTTCTTGGACTGAGTACAAGTATTTCTCGATCTACGGTTCTGATGCTTTCTTGTGTGTAAATAGATCTTCTCGACCCAATTCTGCATCAGGCGGGAGCTTGGGTGACAGGGAAATGGGGAGTTTGTCGGGCCCATTGGAAAGCCAAAGTCTTCCCCAGGACGGTGTTTCTGGCACTTCGCTTGCCTGGGGTGGGAGTCGCTCTACTCATCAGGTAAATTTCTGACAACACATCTTGTGAAACCGTGTTGGACCCCCTGGAAGAATGAATGTGGAGACTCGTATTGGAGGTGGAGGCTCTAGCCTTTACTTTTGGGAGGCAAGATGAAAACTCCAGCCCTGAACCAGTCTATACAAGGCGTCATCAGAACGAACTGAATCAGCACATAGTAGAAGTAGATGAACAGAATGTATCGAGCCTGTGTAATCCATCGTTACGGGTCAGCTCTGTACAGGATGTTACATCTCTAATTTTCCCTTCCTCTCTCACCTTGTTCATGGGGTAACCATTCTTGCATGTAGGCCAATGAGCTCCGCACATTAGGACAATGCTATTGGCCTTATCAACTCATATTTGTCCTGGGTTGCATGGAGTTCAAATGAAAGGACTGAAGTACAAGGGCTAGCCACAGACCAATGAAGCAAGCCAAAGTTTGTTGTTTGCAGGTGGTAAGCTTGACCCAGATTCAGCTGGAAGAGGCCATGAAGCCTGTACGATATGATGCCCCAGTGCCACAGCAGCTTCCTCTTGGAGAGCGTGGCAGCATGGTGTTGGACCCTGGGATGTCTGTAGCCTCTATGGCTGGGAAGGAGAAGATGTCTTCCTCGGGATCAGGACCGATTTGCTCGCTACTGGTTGGAGACAAGATTCAGTTTGGTGAGTTTATCTTCCCAGGAGAGAATTTCTGAGCTGGGCATGTTGTGTCCGTACGCAGTCATTGTGGTATGAGACTGAGATAGAAGTAGAAGGTTGGGGCTGAGGCTAGCTCATGTGTCTGAGTAATGCGGTTTTGCAGGAGCCGTGACATCACCACCTCTGGCCATGTGCAACAGCCGTCCTCATACGCCTGCACTCCTTACCATAGTAGGCTCATCCCTGGGGTCGCGTGGAGATGCAGCCATCATCGACAGTGATCTGAAGAAATCAAGGCACTTATCTGGACCTGAATCTGACGTGCCAGCCTTCACAACAAAAGGTAACTTTGGGTTTGTGTGTTACAATAACAAGACATGAAGAGTGACATTCTTTATATGATTTTGAATGGAGTTTCATGCTACAGCAAGCTGATTTGAGTTTGTACGGCAGGCAAGCGAACACATGGGGAAGCAGACATTGGTGGGGACACAGAACTGGATACGGAGGCAGAAGCCGAAGCCGCAGCGTCAGCCGTGGCCGTGGCTGCCATCAGCAGCGATGAATCCGTGGGTAGCACGCATCATGTTGAGACCTCCATCCGAAAGTCTACCTCGTCCATAAAGAATTCCTTTGCAAGTATTGCATCCTCCCGAAGCCATAAAAGTAAGTGCATGTAAAATTGGTACCACTAATAAATAGACATTCTGTAACTCCTCAAGGATGTGGTGCCTCGTTCACCCTTTATGCTGTTAGGATTCCTTATTGTTACCATTGTTTCACCTATTCCATATGTTTGTAATTGGCTTGGGGTTCTTATCTGCATGTGTTCAACTGGAGCACATCTGTCAGGCATTTCTATGTTCTTTGGCACAACTATTTACACAGGCTCAAGTTGTGAAGTGATATGTTCGTTTATCAGAATGATCTGGGTCACAGAAGTCAAGGTTTGGGTTCTTTTGTTGGTTTCTGAACACTCCCATCTCCTTTGTTCACCAGATAGTGGTGTGGCGATGCCCAATGCAAGACCACTGTTGATCCAAGCTCCCATGCTTGAAGATTTCATGGCAGTATCACTTCCTGCCGATCTCTCTGTTGAGCCTACCTCAATGTCACTACGCGAATCATCATCTGCAGGTCAGGGATCTCCAGGCCTTCTTTTAGGTGGTGGTGGTGGTGGTTCTTCACCTTTCTCAAGCTTAGAGACGAGCCAAATGCTGGGTGGCCAATTATTTGGATTCACTCCCAGCAAGGAGGGTTCTTCAGGTCCTCCTGGTGCTCCAGAACAGGGGGCAACAAATGTTGGGCCCAGTGCGGGAGGGTGGCCACAACCACCGCAGTCAAGTGGTGATTCATTCTATGGAGGACCTCCTCCCTCAGGGTACGGTGGCCAGTTCATGAGCCCTGGTGGGGGAATCCCTGGTCTTCAAGCCCCACCCCATTTTCTGCTCTACGGTTCATTTGCTAATGCGAGTCAATTTGGCCAATTAGGGTACATGGGGTCCACATACCATCCATCTGGCAAGCAGCCTGATTGGAAGCACACTCCTGTATCATCCTCAGGTCCAAATGTTGTTGGCATGAGTGGCAGCGACAGCTTAGGTGGCTTGATGACGGGTCAACGGGGTCCAGGCAATATCCAGCGCATGGCACCTGGACCATCTATCATGCCAGTTGCGCCACCTCCAGGACCTTTTGATCTGAACTTGTCAGCACCATTTCAAGTGAGTTCATCCTACTTGTCCTTAGCAACTGGGATCAACAGCCTTGCACAATGGGGCGTTATTGCGGACATGAGGTCACAATGGAACAGTATAGTGAAGTTGTTTTCAAAAGTTGAAGCTCTGTTGGATTTGCAGATGTATGAGCAGGGAATGAAGAATGACAATATTGTATGCTTTGTTCCAGATTCCAAATGTGGATTCTTCTATGCAGTCTCAGTGGTCACATGCCCCACCTCCCTTGCACAGTGTACCCATATCAGGGCCCCATATGGGTTTTTCCATGCAGCAGTCTAGATGGATTCCACACAACCTGGGGGCCCACCTACCTCATATGATAGAGAATCCCGGGGGATTCAATTTAGTCCCCAATCCAACAAATCCGGCCAGCACGGGTGGGTTTTCATCAGTTGATGCTGCTGCCCGATTTCCGGATGAACTGGGCTTGGGTGATACATCCTCCTCTGGCCCCAGCAACACCTCTCCATTTGGGGCGCAGCGGGGCTCTGGCAGGGGACCTGTAAGCAGCACCACTCTATCTACGTCCTCAGCAGCTGCAGGTTAGCATTTCTGCCTTGTGTGGTCTCGTCTGTGTGGGGGCTTTTTCTCTCAGTGTTCTGGTGCTGATGAAGTAGGCAGCGTGCCTGAGGAGTGTCCCACAAGTGTGATTACTTCCATTAGCAGTGCCCAGCAAGGCAATGCACGCGCCATATGAAATGTTTGTATACGTAGTCTGTCGTAGATTCAAGTAGGTCGTTTGTTAGGTGAGGCTATTTGCACTGGCGGGGGGTGGGCATCTTTGAGCTGCTGCTGACTAGCTTTCCATGCTGCTCTAGAGTGCCTTTGTGTTGGCCGCCGTCGTTAGTAGTCGTCGCCACAATTGTTGTTAGAAAGGAATCGGCACATGGGATGGGGACCCATGGCATTTCTATGGGATCGGTCGTGTTGACAAGCAGTTTGCGGGTTGCAGTCCTGCAGAGCTGTTTACTCTCGGTGGGATTTTTTTTCTGTGGGTTTCAACAAGCCTTGGCCATTACCAAAAGGTCGGGTTACAAGTAGACTTCCATCAGCAAAAGGAGGAAAATTATACTTAATCTTGTTGGCATCTCATTGTGTTTAATGTGTATATGTTGGGAAACATTTATGCAGGCAACAGTAAGTTGCGAAGCAGCCGACGCTCATCAAGGGTGGCCAGAGGGGGCAATGCAATAGGGGGTGGAAATGGAAGTGGGAGTGGGAATGTTGGGGCAGGAATGGGATCTAGCTCAGGAGTGTTCAGTGGCGGGCGAACTCCGCCTAGTCTCTTCCAGCCTCAATCTCAGCTGCAGCAACAGGCCATGGGGGGTGTTGGGCAACAACATTTGCAGTCTATTGGCTTCTCAGATCAACGGGGCCAGTCACAGGGTTTGCCAAGGGTTGGGTCAGGCAGCAGTTGGCAAGGAAGTCAAGGCCACCGGAAAGGGACTGTGACCCAAGGGCGGCCGCCAGTGGGAGAGCGTGGTACCCCAGAGAAGATATTTGCACCATCATCAAAGTTAAAACAGGTCCAGACCACTTCACTTTAAACACAGTAGAGCCTCTGATCACTAAGAACAAACCAACCCCAATATCCTACATTGTCCTTGATTGTTCTGAAGAAGGTCTCTCTCTGGTGAGAATATCCCATGCAATGTACCTGAAAATAGATATTGTCTGAGGTTGCCCGCACATGGGCGAGGACCTTAAGGATCTCAAGGGCCTACCTACCCTTTGGCACTAGAACAAAATTTAAACTCAGCGCGGGAAGCCTACCTGTGGGCAACAAACAGACAGAGAGGAATCCTAGGTTCATTTTCATTGGACAGTCCTTGGGCATCAGAAATGGCTTTGGACACAAACCCCTCCAGTTCAGCTTCATCCAGTAGGGTCTATTCTGCTGGACTGATATTCGGACACGTGCAAATCTCTTCTACCTTTTTCCTTCAAGACTTAGCCTGTCTAACAGGACAGTATTACTTCCAAGAAGTAGCGTCGATTATGTTAGGCTATCTGGTATTAGGCATGCATTTAACTGACCCCACCATTTGACCTTGAATTCATTACTTTGAGAGCTTAAGGGAGGTATGCCGAACTTGCCCTGAACAGCTAACAGCTTCATTAGCTGTTTTGGAACAAGCCGACATTCTTTCTTTGAGCACCGCGACCTGAATGGATTCTAGAGAATTAGCATGATTGAAATTGTCGACCCACACATCAGATGCGTACTCGAAGGCTGGCCTCATAACATTGCAGAGCATGGTCCTTTTAACTTTAGTATTAAACCCTCTGCAGTTGAAAAAATTAGTGAGACCCAAAGCTTTGTGTTTAGCTGATTGAATCACTTTTTGTATATGCGCATCCCAGTTACAGTTGGAAGGAAACTCAACACCAAGATATGTGTAGGTCCCGTACATGTATCTCTGCACATTAGCTTCTAGCCTCCACAGGTCAAAGATCCTCTTCGTACTGTTAATCAGCCGGCTCCTATGGTGGAATCACCCACCTGTAGCCCAAACCCCTCTTTCCATCTGTTCAAGAAGCTGATTAATGAAAACATTGAAGAGGAGTTGCGAGAGGGTACAACCTTGTGCTACACCTTGATCAATATCAATATCAATATCAATATCTGGACCTCTTCCTTCTTGAATTTTTCTGTGTGCCACTTTCGAATTGAACGTTTCTCAGATGTCTTGGTGTTAAGAAAACGCCTTTTGATCCCAGTCTATACAAGAAAGTAGTCAGAGGACTGTTCTATCGACCGCTACTTTGGCACACTGGGGACCAACTCCTTGTCCACTACAAGATAATCCACAATGTCCCTTTCACAGTTTGAGATTTTCTTGAGTCCACTGCAAGGGTCTTCTATGGACCTCTTGTTCAAGGTCAGAAGCTGAAGTTCTACCACCAAATTGATGTCCTTCTCATTGGAATGCAGCCCATTCTTACCAAAAAACCCTATGACATTGTCTAGTTGTAGACCCTTCCGCACCCTCCCCCACCAAGACCACATGGCATTTGGTGAGGAACTTAGCAGTTCAGCTTGACGTCTTGGAAGGCTTTATGAATGTCAACACTGGTCCCTCGGTAGCATGTAGATGCAGCCCCCAAAGAGATCCTTAACCTCACGCCACCCTTCAATTTCAGTCTCAGCCAGAAACTATGTTCATACCGAAGTTCCTTGGTGATAATCTCACAATTATCACAGATTAAATCATGGACAAAGATTCCCACACCTTTCTAACCACTCTTAGCAGAGGCCGCCTTGAGGGCATACATCTTACGAAATAGCCAACGACATTCTCAAGTAGGTAGTCTGGAGTTTCCGATGCGTTCTGCCCAGGGAAAATGTGAATGCCGTTTGCTTGAAGAACTTGTCCCACTTCAAAAAAAATTCTTTGGTTACTTCGCCCACAGAAGTTAAAGGTCAGCAGACGCTTTATGCGTATGAATTGTCTGAAGTCTAGGTGGCTTTTGAATACTCCTATATGCAATTCTGCATTGGTGGGTTGCTTATAGGCTTTGATCATCTGGTGTAGACGTTGAGGATTGGCATGCCATATGCTTCATTCACTTGTTGATCAATCCCCGCACGCGTAGGTACATCTGCTTCTTCTGGGGCAACCTCTTCCAGGGCTTCAAGCGGATTGGATACTTCCAGTGTAAAATCCACATCTTGACTGTCTTCCTCGGACGCCTCATTGAATCGCCAATGTCTACAACTGCTCTCCAACCAGTCCAAGGTCGAACTTCTCTGAGATACTTTGAAGTGAATCTCTTCTTGTAGTATTCTTAGACATTGTTACCTGCAATGCACCTCTGACACCAAGTCTTGAGGTTGTGCCATCAGCCCCATAATCCATGCCAAATTTGAGCAAGTAGTTTTAAATGACACATCATCAATCCTGGGATTCACCCCAAAACCTGCACCTGAAGCTCTAGCTTTGGCATAACAGGTTCCAGGAATCACCCTGCGCAGTGCGGACAGTATTCAATGCAGCAGTGTCACGTGAATTTTCATAATTGGCAGGCTAGATATTTAAACACAAGGGAAAACCCTAGCCAGGTGCCAAGCATGCCCGACAGAGCATGCAACTACCCACTTTGAGTGGAGGGGCTGGCCCCAAGCAATAGGGATCCGCTTTTCACCATTCAGAGATCATCACTCCAAGGGAGCTGCAGGGAATGGCCCGCATAGACATATTCTAAAGAGGGGAAGGCTCCATTTTCTCCAACTAAATTCAATGTACTACCTTACCCGAAGTAGAGTGCTTCAGTCAAGACCAACATAGGCACAAGGTCACATGGCCAGCATTTAGTCGCAGAGACATGTATCTGCTCCCACATCAAGTCCACCCCATGGCAATAGGTATCCTAGTGGGCAGAGAGAGAGAGAATGTACTCATAAGACGTTGTATGCCGTAGCCCCGTGCCCAGTTTGAACAGAACACAAAGGGACAGAAACTCTTTTTGTCAGGTGCTGACACCGGTAGTATGACTTACCTAAATAGACCACTGATCGGAGTTTTCCAGAAATCCCTTCATACAAACATCAATTTGCTGTGTGTGATTTGCCCAATAAGAGACCCCGAAAGGGCCTGGCTTTTGGCTCAGCCTCGATATTGCAAAGTTGGGAGAGAGATAAAGAGATAGGGCTTGTCTCGTCATGACAAGGAAGGGTGTGTCAGGACTTGACCAGATCAGAAAGTTTTTTTAAAAAAACCAGGATAAAACAGCCTTAAATTGCAAGGCACCATCACCCTACTCCTAAACCAGTCTTGCTCCTGAGTTGCTTCAGACCTCTGGGTGATTGGGGTGGGTGGTGGGGTTTGTTATAAACCCTTCAAAAAGCCACCTTTCTCCATAGTGGCAGACATCATACTGAACAATATTTATGTTCACCGTACTGTCATACTGGGATTTCCAGAAATCCGAAATTTGTGCTTTTTAGCATGTAGACTGTAGGTCAGTGACCTCCAAGTCAGCCTTAGCCTTTACAAAACCAGTGCTTGCTTAAAATCATAAAGATCTCTGCCCACCGTAAGTGTCTGAGCAAAGTACTTCTCTGTGAGGATAATTCGGTTTCATCAAAGTAGCGTCAACACAATTACTTCCCTGAAAATCACATGTTTCAAAACTGAGACAAATCCAAGTCTTCCACCATAGCCTGAATGGGGTACCGCCATGTCTTAAAACGAAACAAATACAGTATTCTAAATGAAACCACTCAGCTGGGCTGTAAACTGAGATTGAGAGGGGGCAAATGTCCCTCACAGAAACATGAAGCTGTCGTGAAGCGTTGTACCAGGCAGTGGCTGCCTCATGCGATACGCGATTTCCGTTATCTATCCAATGTATTCCGGAGCAGAACTTACATGTGTAGCTTAGAGACCTATGAAAGGTGAAGGACCCTCACCTGTGCCCATCCCAAAAACCACTACATCCAACAGAAGGCGTGTTAGTGAGGATGCACGAGGTGAGTAGCAGGTCTTCACACTTGCTATTGCTCTCCAACATATTATCACGGGCACACAGAGAACGACAAATGAGTCGTAGAATCAAAGTGGGGGAGACACCCACTCATGTCGTACACAGCGGTGGGAAAGCAAGTGAAAGATTGCAAGAGTAATAGTAAAGGTGTGACATTGCGCAGAACCTTGAAAGTTTGAGGCAGACCATTCTGCGACATTGGGCATATCCGTTCACACAACAAGAAGTAATTGCAAAGCACTTGCAAGGGCTGAGTGTAATTTCCTGTTCGTGTCAACAAGTGAGCCATGACGTCCCTATAACTGCATAGGGAGCTCAACCAACACAATGAAGGCAAGGTTGCGTTGCTGGCAGCAGACCTGTTGAAAATCTCTTGAAGGCAAAGCTTGGGGAGCGGTGTACCCGACACTTTGCCTGTAGTGTCAGGTAGCTGCCATTCGTACTCAAACAGCTTTTGTAACTGAAGACTAAATTGGCAAGGGTTCTGAAAACCTAAATTCAAACCAGCACATGGGCACACAATAAATCCCACAAGGTCCTAGCCAGGGAATGAATTTTGCAGCAAGTGTCTACTTGTCTGTGTCAGGACATCCATAGGGAAAAATACTATATTCCACCTGAAATATTTTACCCAAGATTAAAGAGAGAGGGAGAGAGAGAGAGAGAGAGCCCTCTTCCCAACGTGTTTCATCCTTGAATGACTAAAATCTGCAGGTGTACGTTGTCAAGTCATCATCATCACCACAAAGAAACAGTGGCGAGTCAGGGGCGACCATGTTTAGTAGGGCTGAAGTGGGCCAACAAGCGATGGGCCATTAACACTGGCTCTGTACTAAGCTTGGCCAGGAAGGAAATGTGTGACTATATTTGATGCTCAGGGTCTCTCTCCATGAGGACATTAATGTCAAATTGTGGAACACAGCTCTCTTGCCTCACACAAGCGGTCACACGAATGTGCCGAGTTGTGTTGACTTCTGGCATCCAATCCTCATCATATTTATTTCCGAATTTTTGACACTGCTCGTTGGAGTCGCTCCCATCAGGTTTCGTAAACAGGATCCACTGGTTTGCTTCTACTTTCCTAGTTCTCCATTTGCTCCTCCGTGGGATCCAACACCTTCGTGCCATACTAAAGACCTTCCAGTATCTCTGTGTAGCTGTGCGAGCTCCAAGAAGGTAGGCTCCTTGTGGGCCTGTGCTACTGGAATTGCATGTTTTGTCTCTCCTTTGCAGGCCGGTTTTCTGGGATAACTTGAATGGCATGCTCAGGGGCACATGTGACTGAGCATTTGACAGATTACCAGCAGGTTTTTCCATCGGAGTTGGGTGTATATGGATTGACTGTTTCTGGGCACTCGGTTCATTTCTCTCATTTATCGCCAGATCCAACTTGGTGGTGTTTTCTTCGAGTGTGGCTTTTGAAGTAGGGAACCACCTCGCACCCAAAAATGGCTTTTTGAGGCTATTCTTTCAAAGGTCTTCCTTGGTGACTTCCATGATGTGCTGCTTTCCACAATTATAAAGCAAGCCCTGTAGTTTTATAATCCAATTGATAAACAATAATTTATTTCCTTTTCCGAGCTTCTTTTCAAGCAATGTGCAATCACCCAGTCCATGACACGCGTGTATGCAAGGTGGAATGTACAAGATTGTTCTCAGTGTAATTTTTTGTTTGGAGTGATTAGTGTTGGAGTGCAGTTTTGCATAGCTGTTTGCAGTCTGAGATTGCTTTTGCAATTTTTTCTTCAGCAAATACTACCAAATATCAATCATCAGAAAAAGGAAAGTGAATCTGTTTGCTTGGATTTCCTTTCTTGACAAATATGAGAGCATGACTACTGGGTGAATATGGTCTTGTACTGGTGTAAGTCTTGGCGTATGTGTGCAAGCTTGCTGCCCTAGTCAAATGCAGTTGGCATCTCAAGAATGTGAAGCTCATTGCCGCTGGTTGGGTCAGCCTCAATTACAAGGTGACGATCATTGAGGGAAAGGTCTGAAGTGGACCATATGGAGGGAGGATTTGGTTCCTCAAGTGGCAGCGACAGTCAAGGTGCGTTTATAAATTATAGAGGCTTGCATCTAATTAACCTAGGGTTTCCTCCCTTCAATTCTGTTCAGTTAGATACAAGGGCCACATTACAGTCAATAGAGAGGACTGTTGATACACATTTTTTCCAGCGAGTCATAGCGAGATTCGATTGTTTGATTGCAGGAAGCAATAAATGTAAAGAGTATGGGAAGGGGAATTCGAAGAGGTTGGTGGTGGGGATACTCTGAACTCTATGAAACGAGATGGCCAAAGAGGTTCTCCTGTGTTTTGGATAGAAATTCAATGTCTGAGCAGGGTAGGAGGGGATTTTGTGGTACAAAAAATGCAAAAAGAAATGCTGGCCAACTCCTGTTTTTGTTATGAAGTTAGTCATTGTGCGTCAGATGGGGAATGAGCTGGAGGAGAATGAACCATGGGAGTATTGAGTTATCAATTGACTTTGTGATGGCTTGACACCCTGTTACCTTTCGAGCACAGCTGATGCAAGTGGGTACGTTGTGAAATGTTGTGACATATGCCCATTTCTTGTCCAGTGAACTAAAGGTTCTGGTCCTTCCTAGTTCACCTTTTGTGTTTTCAAATACAAGCTTGTCTGGAATTTCTTGGCGCAACTTGCATACATTGTGTCTGCAGAGAAATTACTCCCTAGGTCATGCTGACCAAAGTTGAGTTAGGTCGAAGAACTGCCAAAAAATCTTTGCTCATTGGCAAGGGGCTTTCAAGCATTGATTTGATATGTCATCACGACCAC
The DNA here is from genome assembly GCA_030704615.1 of Takakia lepidozioides. Taxonomy (NCBI): domain Eukaryota; kingdom Viridiplantae; phylum Streptophyta; class Takakiopsida; order Takakiales; family Takakiaceae; genus Takakia; species Takakia lepidozioides. Next base: position 46,619,105 of record CM060732.1, read on the forward strand.
TATGATGGAGGTTCTTGTTGATTGCAGCTTGGTGTATGTTTTGTAAGTAGTAAGTAGTAAGGGGCTCTTTTGTGAAAGAGACCAATTGCGAACAATAAACTCCAATTTCCAATAGAAAACTTTCCACCTTATTTTGTCAGCAGGGGTTAGCATAAGTGTGTCAACACTGATGTGAAGGTGATGTCAACAAGCGCATGGTATGTATTATGTATAGGGTAAGGCCGGAGGACGGGGGCCTTACCCGGCATAAAGACACCGCCAAGGATTTCCTTTACCATCGACAGCTGGGATCATCTAAATCGGACGGCTCACAAGAGCAGGAACCTTACGCAACATAAGGTGCCTTCCCTGGAGGAGAGGAAGAACCTTATGCGGCGTAAGGTGCCATGCTCAGCTGGCGTGAAAATTCCTCGTGTAAGGCGCCATCCTCTCTAACTAAAAAATCCCGGCCCGGTCTTTGAGTATGTGAGTCCCACCCTAGTTTTGGGGGTTATAATTACAAGTTGACTCCGAAGCGACTAACATACTCAGGAGGTTTGAACAGTGTTGAGTGGGTATTGAATTTAGAATTTTTACTTACCCTCAACCTGAATTTAGAGAAAACATTTACCTGCTGGGTCAGGGTATTACAATTTTTCAAATGGGAAGGTAAGGGTAGGTTTCGGGTAATGTACATTTGTAGAACACACCGGGTCAGGGTATAACCGGGTACTACCAAATATAACCTGAGGGTAAGGTTATTTAACGGGTCGGGGTAATTTGGTATTCCCGTAGGATAAATATGGGTTTAGGTAAGATAAGGGTAAGGTAAATGGAAATTATGTAAGGATTTCAGATAAATTGGCAAACATAACCATTATAAGCCAATCAGATTTTAACCATTAGAAATTAAAAGTAAATATATATAAATTATGACTTGAGCATAACAATCAATGCTTAATAACTGATTTTCGATCCCAAGAATGTAAAAACAAAATATAGGCACATGTGCAAGGCAACCTAGAGAACGCACTAGTACCTCCATGATCCATAGTCCTATTTCTTGCTTTGAGATTTGTGATGTCCTTGAAGCACATTCTAATGAGCAAGGGACTGAATGGCTACATGATCATAATGATCAGCAAGCCAGTTGAAAAAGTCGAGGCTGAGCCAAAAGCCCAGCCCCTTATGAGGCCTAGTTTTTGGGCAACTCACCCCTAAGGGTAGGGTAAATGCTGGTATTTTACCCTTCATCCGGATCCGGGGGAACATAAAAGATACCCTTGATAAGGGTCTGGTAAAGCATAAACCAAATCTCATGTTCGGGTATATATGGTTAACCTCATCCGGATATACCCCACGGGTAAATCGTATATCTGCTCAACACTGGTTTGAACTTAACCCTTAACTGCCTATAGATAGCTTTTTGTCAAACCAAAATTCACTTATCTCTACCTAGAAAATTGAGCCTATCCAGAAAAGTGAACCTACCTATCACATACATCCACAAACCTAATCTTGGAGAATTTCACCATAGATTTGTCAAGATGATAAGGTTTTAATGTGTGGGAAGTTTTTTTACAAGTTTGTGAAATTAACAACCAGCATGTAGCCCAGTGGTAATGGGCACATACCACCTTGGATGTGGTTGTGGGTTCAAACCACCGTCTGGTGTGTCATGAAGGTGTCCACCTTCCTGTTATAAGAGGTAAAACAAAAAATAATAATAAAAATAAAAAAAATTGGTTTGACTATAGAAATGGACTTATGGTGATTTTTGCTGCCTATAAAAGTGGCATATCCACATTTCTAAACTTGTTACATGGATCCCCAGAAATTTTGAAGGCCAAATATCCAAATTTTCTAAATTCCCCTATGTACATGAAGTGGGGGGGTTTAAAAGCCATCAATATGCTTGAACTTCAAAAATGGACATACACACTATTTAGGTCCAAAGAAAAAGTATAATTTGGAAATAACAGTGGTGACAATGTTATGTGCACTCCACATAACATTCATGCCCAATTTCTGTGATTTCCAAAATATATTGGTTGAATAAGGAAAAAGTCTAGCCTGAGTCAGTCCCGCAAGTTTTGTGCCCATCAGGGTGCGAAGGTAACCGGCAGAATAGTCCGGCAATTTCCTCCGGACCGCGTCAACTAATTTCTCTTGCACTTGTGTATGCCCTTTGTGAGGTCTTCAAACGACACCCGTGTCTTTATGGATTTCTCTTTTGGGACCCATCTTCCTCGAGTTGAACCTCACCGAGTCTAGCTAGTGTGGATTCCCCAAGGCGTTGGGTGCACTTAGCCACACCGTGATCTGCCGTGAAGATAACCACTCCAGGTGCCTAAATATGCGTTGACCCCTGGATTGACACTTGGGCCAATCCCAAGTATTAATATGTAAAAGCTAGCTATTTCCTAGCCAGTTTCACACTAGTGGTAAATTAACTTGACATAAGATATAGAGATGTGGCAAGCAGCAAGGTAGCAGTTGGGAGTTGGGAAATCCAAACGTCTTAATTCATAGATTGATTGTTGAAGTGAAGTCCATCTACATACAGTTTTGCACACAGACCTTTGGGACGTATTCTAAAACAATAATCTATTTCCACAGTCATCTATCGTGCACATACATATTGCTACACAACTACATCGTTATCCACATAACACATATGCACACACACACTAGTCGGCCACAATGATAAATAAAAAGAACACAAGCCCTCACGAGCTCAGAAGCTTTACACATAAAAACATCACTCATATCAAGTCAGCTCCTTGTGCGTTCGATTTCCACGGCAAGTCTCACCTACTTCGGCATGTACCACATACAGAACGTCCATTATACTCCTGAATTCGTGTTGCCACCTGTCTTAGTACATGTCGATTCACCGTGTCGTGATGAATGTAGTATGCACTGGCGGTTTCACGCTCCTCATCTTCAGTTTGATCTTCCTCGTTGGCGTATAAGTCATATATAAGGGCTTTGTCATGTATTCCTTGGTAGCCTTTTAACTTGTTAATATTAATTCGTCCCACGAATTCTTGTTCCAAGGTCTGCAAATCAACAGTTCCATTGTCATGTACCTTTTTTATTTATAATGGTCCCATCCATGGACCATGGGACCTTTTTCCGCCCAGTTTGATCTTCTTGATTTTTGGTATCCATAAAACAATGTCCCCGTCTTGGAAAGATTTTTCTTTCCCTTCAGATATTCTTTTTCTTCATTGTTCTTGAATTCGTGCCATGTTATCTGCAGCGTCTGCCCGAACTTCTTCCAGATGGAATAACTCATATTCCCTGACTCGTAGAGATTCTTCTAAACCCCATCGTTCATGAGTTCCGGTTCGTAGTGTGGGTATCATACACTCAATGGGTAATAGTGCCTCTGCTCCATACACCAGTTGAAATGGTGTATGTTTCATTGTCACCTTGTATGATGTCTTGAATGCCCATAGTGTTGTGTTCAATTTGGTGTCCCAATCTGTACGATTGGCATTTACTATCTTGGTTAAGATAGTGCATAATATCTTGTTGGTAGATTCGGCCTGGCCATTTCCTTGGGGATAGTAAGCAGTACTCTTGTGATGTACGATCATGAACTCCTCCGTCAAGCAATTTATGGCATCATTTATAAAATGTGATCCTTTGATCACTGACGAATTCCAGTGGACAACCAAATCGTGTGATGATGTTTTCATATAAGAATTTGGTTGTCGATTTGGTAGTGTTGTCTCTTAGTGCCTTAGCCTCTACCCATTTGGTAGTGCAGTCAGTGGCTGTGAGGATGTATTGATTTTGCGTGTACCTTGTTGGAGGTTTAATGGGTCCCACAACGTCTAGCCCCCATCGCTGAAATGGTTCTGTTGGTAGTATTGGGTGCATAGTACCCTTCCCAATTCGTTCTACTGGTCCCATCCTCTGGCAAACATCACATTGTTGACAGTGTTCATAAGTGTCTCCAAATACAGTAGGCCACCAGTAACCTGCTAATAATATCTTCTTTGCTGTCAGGTCCGAACTGAAGTGTCCTCCTGCAATTCCTTCGTGTAGCTCTTGCATCACTGTTTTGGCTTGCTCTTTATTTACACATCTTCTCATTATGGAGTCAATTCCTCTTTTGTACAGAATCCCCTTGATTACTATGTATGGCTTGTTTTTCATTGAAAGCTTTCTCCTGTCATCTTTGGTGTAGTCTTCAGGAAATTTCCCTGTTTTCAGATAGTATTTGATTGGCCATTGCCAATCATCTTGATCTTGATTCTAAATGTCTTCTGATTCTTCCTTGGTAACTGTATACGCTCCAATACTGATATTGGCCAATTCTGGATTGTTTGTTTCTTTGTTTTCATTGCCATCTTCTTCTTCTGGATCTGGCTCTTCCTCAATAATAGGTCCTTCATCAAGTGGTTCATCTTCATCTGATGAGTCCTCTTCTTCGTCAGTGTCATCCATGAGTTTAAGAGTATCTGGAAGGTCATAGTCTCCTTGAAACAATCCCAGATCATCTAGAGGATCTGTCTCTTCATCTAATACTTCTGTTTGAACAGCAAACAGAAATGTGTCGGGAAGTTGATCCTCTACCCCCGTGGCTGGTTCTCCTGTAGTAATCCTTGACAGATGATCTGCTGTAACATGTAATCTCCCTGGTTTATGAACAACTTCAAAATCGTACTCATGGAGAAGTAATAACCATCGAGCAACCCTGCCACTAGCTAGTGGTCGATTTGCTAAATGAACTAGAGCCTGGTGATCAACAATAAACTTAAGGCGATTGCCAAGTAAATAATGCCGAAACTTTTGAACAGCATAAATCATTGCCAATGCTTCCCTTTCTGTGGTGCTATAGTTCTTCTCGGCTGCTGTCAACAATCTGGTTGCATAATAGATTGGCGAATCTATTGTGCCTGTCACATTCTAAGCTAGAACTGCTCCCAAAGCAATGCCTGATGCATCACTGTGTACATGAAATCGTAAATCCCATCTTGGATTTATCAGAATTGGTATTGCTGTGAGTGCCATTTTTAGTGAATCAAATGATTCTTGGCAAGCTGGAGACCATCGGTATTCGGCATCTTGCTTCAGCACTCTATAGACTGGTGCCGCTCTGTGAGCATATTTGTCCATGTACCTTCTGTAATAGCTCGTCTGTCCCATAAATCTCTTGAGTTTCTTGGGATTTTTTGGTGGTGGTATTTTCTGGATAACCTCCACTTTCTTTGGATCCACCAGAATTCCCTGTTGGCACACAATGTGTCCCAACAATAATCCTAAATTCACACAAAATGTACATTTTTCCGGGTTGAGACTTACTCCATTGTTTCTGCAGGCTTGTAGGCAAAGTTTTAACTATGCCAAGCGTTTGGATTTCTGTCCGAAGACATTGAAATCATCCAAAAATACCTGCATAAAATCGTTGAGATAATTCTTGAATATCTCAGATACTGCTCGCTGAAACGTGGCTGGTGCATTGCAAAGTCCAAATGGCATGACTTTGTAAGCATAGGCTCCACATTCAGTGATTAATGCGGTCTTTTCTCGGTCTTCTTCTGCCATCTGCACCTGGTTGTACCCACTAAACCCGTCCATGAATGAGTACATCTCATGTTCGGCCACTGTATCCAACACTATTTCGGTGAAAGATAGTGGAAAGGGGTCTTTCTTGGTTCCTGCGTTTAACTTGCGGTAGTCCACACATACTCGTAATTTTCCATTTTTCTTGGGTACTATCACAATGGGCGATAACCATTGTGGTGTCTCTACTGGGTATATAAATCTTGCATCCAGTAATTTCTTGATTTCTTCCCAAACTTTAGCTGCATAGTTGGGGTTCATTCTGTAACGGTTCTGACGAATTGGTTTTGTGTCAACTTCCAATTCAATGCGGTGTTGACAGATGTTGGAAGGTATACCCTTCAAATCTTTGTAGTTCCAGGCAAATACATCCTTGTATTCAGTGAATAATGTAGTGGCTTCTTGTAGAAATGATTCTTCAAGACCTGCACTTACTCGTATTATCTGTGGTTCTTCCATGGTTCCCAGATTCACTTGAATCAATTGAGTTTCTTCCGTTACTGTCCATCCTGCAATTTCTTGTCCGATGGTTGCGATCGTGGCAGATATCTCACTGATTTTAATGTCTTCTTCCCGTTCTTGATAAAAATGGGCAGGGTGTTGAGGTGTGTCCATAGCTTCTTCCTCCGGATCTTCCGTTCTTGAAGTATTCGGTTCTCCTTGGGTTTCACCATGTGACACCCTACTGTTGTGGTATGCTTGACCACTAATTGCCTAATAGGTTCCAACTGTGGATGTGCTGCATATACTGTGGCTACTGTAGCTTCATCCAACAGTCCACTGGACCAATCATACTCTTCCACTATGCAAGGTCGTTTCTCTCGTGGAATGGTACCTCGTTGCTTTGTAGTGATGGTGACTTGTTCTGATCCCTTTCTGATCGTGAGAGTTTGACTTCCCCAATCGTGGTGTGATTGGGCTTGTGTTAACCATGGTCGGCCAAGTAGTAGTGAATATCCTTTGGCCACATCCTCCATTCTGAGAATGGTTACTGATACTTCGTATACCAGTCCTGCTACTTCCATTGCAAGTCGTCTGATGATACCCAATGGTTGCACTTCTCATTGATCAACCATTCGTACCGTGAATGGAGCAGGTTCCATGTGCCCCAACCCTAGTGACTTCTTCATCTTCTCTGTCATGATATTCACTCCGGATCCTCCATCGATGAGTACATCCGTTACCATCTTCCGTCCAATACGTACTTGTATTACGGGTATTGCTTCGTCGTAGTTTGGAGTTTGTCGTATAGTTGTGGGTTTAATCGTGTAAACCTCTGGTGTTGGTTTTTGTTTTGGTGAGGGGGTCGATGCCTCGATTGCCCGAAATAAAGTTTTCTTGCAGTGTGGAGCAATTTTTAATAATTGTCCAATGGTAATTTGGGTCTTGGTCTGGTAGATTACTTCAGCCAATTATGTTTCCGTGGTTGCATTCGTGGTCTTCATCATTGGTCTGATTTGATTATCTGGAGTTGGCTCTCCAGAAGGTATATGGGTTCCCTCTTGCATTTGAGCTATGCCTTTACTTACCTCCCGATGTAAGCTTTTTTCTTCCTGCCATGTTGCACTTTCTGGTTATTGTTTCCGTTCTTCTTCAATCTCCTTATCTGGAGGTTTCTGTTTCTTGGCCTGAGTTCGGGTTACAACAAGGGTATCCACTATAGGGGTTACCACACTCACGGCTACACTCGGTCCCGCTTCCATATTTCCCACTTCTCCCTCATGCTTGATTCACAACTGGCATTCATGTTTCCAGTGTCCCTTTTTCTTGCAATAGTGACATCTCGTGATTTCTATGTTTCTGGGTTGATGTTCTCTATCCCGTGGTGGATAGTCATCTCGTGGCCTCTGATAACGATTACCCATATTGTATCGTCTTGGTCCATCCGATCCTCCCCGTCGGATCTGGACTTGGTGTACCCCCACCTCTCGTGTGTACCCACTTTTCTTGGCCCGTTGATTGTAAATACAATGGTTGGTATTATGATTGTTCATATGACAAATATCACAGTATTTGTCTTTCATGTGGCATTCCGTTGCCAAGTGTTCTGCAGTCCCGCATTTGTGACACCATATTGCCTTCCGCGGCCTTTCGTCTTTAAAATTCTTGATAGCCTCTGCTATCTTCTGATCCAAAGTGGTTTTGTCAATCACTTCTTTCTTCTTTTGTTTGGGTTTTTCTTCATCATCATAGTCTTCTTCTTCCAAGGGATCATTGGAATCTTTACTTCTGCTCTGATGAAATCCCAATTCCAATTTCTTTGCAGTTCCTAGTGCTTCAGCCAAAGTGTTGTTAGGCATGACTGTAACCATGGTTACATATTGAGGACGAAATCCGTTGATGAACCATGATTTTTGTAAGTCATCACCTGGTGCTTGAGGTAGTTTCTTTATCAGAGTCTTCATTCTCTCCAGGTAGTCGACTACCAATTTTTTCTTTTTTTGTCTCAGGTTTTGTAATCCTGTGAAGATTTCATATGTGGATTTGTTGGATCTATATCTTTCTTGAAACGCGGCTCTCATATCCGCCCAATTTGCAAAGTGATTGGCTAGAAAGGTTGCCAACCATGCAATGCCTTTCCTAGCCATTGAACAAGGAAATAATCGGATCTTTTCCTAGTATGTTGCTTCATTGTAAATGGTGCACATGTTCTCAAATTGATTAAGATGGATATCCGGATCGGATTTCCCATCATATAAAGGAAACGACGGTCTGGTTTTGCTTGCTACTAAAGCCATTAGTGAAGCTGGTGCAACTGGTTGTCCAAACTGTGATGGTCCCACTGCCGCTGGCTGTGGTGTTGTTGGTGTTTGTCTTCCAAACAATGATTCAAAGCTAGGAGGTCCTTGTCCCAATGATAGCCGTCTTCCAGCTGTTGTCCCTACTAAGCTTAATGAATCTTTAAAAGCTTTGAGTGCAATCCTGGTTATCCTTTCTGGAGAAGTAGTTTCACTTCTTTCACCTTCTTCACTCAGAATATTCTCAAATCTTTCTTCCAATATTTCAGCAAAGCCTCGATTTGGACTTGTTATTGTAGAAGGTCCTTCAGATCTTTCTTGTGGTAACCATTCATCAAGTGTATTACTGGCGACTCCTTCTGGAGTAGTGTTCTCACTTTCCAACAATCCGATTTCCTGATCTTCTGGTTTATCACTGTCAATTTGTCTTGATGTCTCACCTTGAATAATATTCAAGTTTTGTAATTCCGGGAACTCTTTTCTCAACCGAGCTTCCCTTTCTGCAGCATATTTCTCTATTCTTTCAGCTCTATCTTGTTTAGCTTTGTCTTTAATTTCCTCATTCATTCCCACATCATATATAGAATTCCTTTTCAACACCCTTTAATCAGTCTTGGTATGTCAGTAAAGAAAAATTATAGTGGTCTTTACCATTTCTCCAAGATTTATCCTATCTTGCCAGAATTATGATCATATGACAATATTCATAATTTGAACATCCTTCCCTGAAAATATAACTAGTGTAGCAAACTTTTCTGATTGGGATTAGAGTAATCAATAAAGCTAGACGGGACAACCATTCTTCACTTCTGATTCTACATTCCCAAGGTGCTCGTGTAATGCTGATCACTCCTCCCTTTAATCCCCATTTGTCATCTTCTTTCGCATTGAAGAAAGATCTTTCTGTTGTATTGCTATTGGTAAGCCATGAAATTTTTTCAGGAATGCTTTCCATTCCTCTGCTTCCATTGACTCGTTCTTTTGTGATTTCAAGAAATTACTGAGTAACCATCCTTCCTTGAGTTCACTTCAACTCAACATACCGTTAGTCCCCAGTATGGTCGCCAAATGTTAACCGCTGGATTATGACTTAGACAAAACAGGCTATCAACATTACTGCCCATTTTCTAAGACATGCAACAGAGGTTGTCCGACGATATGCTTTCAGAAACGATAACGAAGTAATCGTTTTAAGGATAGCTAAACCATGAACGTCGTATGAAGCCATATCCCTGCAGGCTGCTTAATCCAATTGATTAAGCCCAATCTACAGTCTCTTTAGCATAAAAGATCTTAGTCGAAATGACTGAAGCCTCTTTGTTCATACAAGCAGATGGTAGTCAAGACAAAACAAGAATTATTCTGAGATGATACACATTCTCACAATCTCACGTTCTCTCATAATGCACATTATCTCCATCTCACATTCACTTTACACAGAGATACTTCGAATAGTATGGCTTTTCTTCAGAGTTCGTCACATCATCACAGAAGTACACACTGAATACACACTGATCACTGATACTCATACTCATATTGCTCCCTCTCCTAAGTTGCGTGCAGCTTTTTTATACTATGTTCGAAAGAGCCGTTACAGCCTGCGATCGTTAATGACCGTTTGCCTAACTGTCTACGCAACCTAAAGGGTTTGCTAAAAAAATGACTCGTTGTAGTGGTCGTGAGCCATAGTGGTAAACGGTCCACTACTCCCTCTATTGGTTAAAGCCGATGCTAACGTGGCCGTATGATATCGTGGTTCACAGCCCACAGTCACTACACTATCCACTATTGCTTCCGTGGTAATGTACCCTTGTTCCGCCATTTGCTAAGTACCGCGTACTTAGCTTTTTTTGCCCGTGACCAGGAAGTGTACACCAATCACCACCCGGTATGTCCCGTTGTGACCCTCGCTCTCTGGCCCTCGTAGCATAGCCATTATCAAGCATCGTTCTCGGCGTTTATGCATGTATTCACTACATACGTGTCCCCCTCCCAGCGGCACACTCGTCCATTCTGCAGTGGCTGCCGTCTGTCATTATGGAGGTATGGCCATCGCATAGATTCGATACGGATGGATGACTTATTTTTGGATTCTCCCGGTTCAACATCTTCCATTCGTTTGTCGCCGATTTCTCTTAAACCCTACACTCAATGCATTGTCGGGTTCCACGTGGCTGAACACATTGGGATGGCATGGGATGTCGGTCTCCACTGTCATTTCACATGGGTCAGTAAAGGCACATAATTGCTTACCAACTGTTTTATGAACTGTTTTGACAACTGTTTCTAAAAGACTCTTTAACGGTCTGTCAGCTTTTTAAATAGGTTTTGGCTGACCCTTCCAGAATGGTTTAGGACATACATGATGTGTTGTCCTTGGCCAACCTCGTTAGTAAGGTTAATGGTTTGAAATGCAAAGCATGAGAAATGTAATCCTCACTATCGTTTGTAACAAGAATCCGCACAGAAGTTGTGGTTTCTGCATTTTGTGCGAGGGAATTTCTCTTGCAGTAGCTGTGGATGCATATATTGGTACAAATTTCTTTTTAGATCGTTTTTGATCTTAAGGCAAACAGTTTAGGCATTGTACTGCCAAAGCAGGGCAGTTTGCGAGTTATCTGGGAATCGCTGGTAAAGCACGTATGAATTTAGATTATGTCTGAGACGACCATGGAGGAGCTTTGGCGTCAAAATGACCGTAGGAAGCTGCATTGATAGCGAGTTAGGTTGTCAATTCGGTACTAGTAACGACAACATGCACCGTTTCGAAACAATACATGACGACTGTTCCAGTCCCGGATTGCGATCTCTCTATTCTCCCGCTTTTCAAGTCCAATATGAGCACGCGGCGAGGAGTCTTGGCAATTGGAGGCCAAAATCTGTATAGCGATGAAATATCGCGACAAAGCAAGTGCTGCATCTGAGCAAACGACGGGTGAATGAGCTTCCCGACGAAGTTTTGAACTCCTCAGTGATGCAAAATGTGTAGGAGGGAACTCTAGATGATCTGTGACCCAGTGGCAGGGCCAAAGACCCCCTGGGGGCACCACCAGTATTTTTACTGCCAGGAAGCGGCAGACTGTCTATATGGCAAAACCATGGAAACCAACCAAAGGTGTGGCTTTTCTTTCCCGATTCCCTTGAGATTTTACGGGCAAGTACAATGCATCTAATTATAATTTGTCCCAAGTTTGGGGATTTTTGGAGGCGATGAAAGATGACATCAAATTATCAAGCCGAAGGCAGTTGCGAAAGGCGATTAAATGGAATTCTAGTTCATCCAATGGATGAAAACTGGAAATTCGACCTGCAAGCTGGATGGATGAGAAGACAACCTAGCGCCAACCGGTCATCCATTGGATGGATGAAAAACCAGATTTATCATTAACACCAAGGTTTTCCATCCATGGTTATTATTTTATGGTGTTCTATCGTTTTTAAATTATAGACTCATGTAGGAAATAATAGTTTAAAGACTATCCTTCACTAGTTTAAGAGGCCCCAGAAACACAATAAAAGAAGAGCAGACTCCTCTTGTTCTTCATCTAGTCTCATTTCCTTGCTTTGGCCTCTTGCTTGTGTAGTTAGTTTTGAGTTTGAGGGAGCTAGATCCTAGAGGGTTGAGCTTGTGGCTCTCTAGTAGTAGAAGCAAGCATAGTGAGAGCAAGATAGTCCTAGCTCAAGGCCTTGTGGCCATTTGAGGCAAGAAGTAGAGGAAGTGCTCCATGAAGTGGGAGACTTGAGAACGAGTAGGAGTGTCGGAGGAGGACCAGATTTGAGTACCATTCTACCGAGCGATTTAGTGCATCCCAAACACCACTTGTTTCAGAGGGTGACTTACTATATTATCTTGACCTTTGAATTCATTTGTTTCATTTGTTGTTCAAGCTTGTTCCAAGAAGGGACCTTATAGCATTGCTTGCTAGAAATATATAAAAACTAACCCTCTTTCAAAGAGGATGTGTGTGCATTTCTATGTGCATGTGTGAAGCCCTAGGAGACAGGGCCTTAGGAATCTAACCCAATTATGTCATGGAAGTGAGGGTAGATGTCCATTATTATGTTTAAGGAGAGGGTGAGCTTGCATGAAGTGGCGAAACTCTTGTCAAATTTCCATTTCTAGCTTAGTGGCAATGGACATATTCCATGAGACGGCGAAGCTATCGCCAAAATTTCCATATTATTAAGTTCATATCTATGATCATAAGCCCCCAGGCCATAGAGGACCATAGGAGGCAGTGCTAACTAGCTTTATAAGTGGTTAAGCTATTTTGTAGAGATCTGCCAAAAAAGGCAGAGCCCAGCACTAAAGTGTCGGCGCCTTAGGCGCCTCTAGGCTAGAGGTCAACCAAGGAGGTTGCTTAGAATCGCCATGGAAAGGCGAATCTAACACGGGTGGCGCGGCCTTCCCCTGTGAGGAGAGTTGACCCCTGGAGCAAAGTACAGGTTGTTGGTACACTGTGTGGCAGCACCAGGCACCATAACTGGGTCCGCGCAGGTACGACACGAATGGCAGAGACGACGGAGCCTGCTATTACCCACTGGACCGGGCCGGCGGAGGGCCAGTCACGTCGCACCACGTAGTGCTAGCCGCGGGGTATCGGTTTTAACCACTGGATATTACGACAGATCCCGCCAGGAACTGTTGGTCCCTGGTACGGGTATTTTAAGGGGGGTTTTCTCCCTATGCCTTTGATTTCTTGTGCACTATTCATGGTGTTCTTCTTGCATGGGAATGAAGGCGTGTTTTAGCAAAGGATAAGAAATGGTTGGAACCATTGGATAGGCCCCATTGAGGCCATCAATTTGATATGTATCTTGGGGCTTGTGAAAGCACGGCTCACGGGTGGATGCTACAGGTAGAGAGAGAGAGCCCAGAGACAGGAGGAGAGAATCCCTGGTAGGGGTTTCACAAGGTAGAAGATGACATGTTCCAACTTCGTTCTAGGCTGGTTGCTTGCGTAAATTAATCAAATTATATTGGAAGTAAGTGGAAGAGGAGTAGGGAATGGACCCTTAGACCCACTGAATGTTTAATCATTGTTTACACACAAGGGTGACGATCAGATGAGAAACTGATGGGCGACAGATTTCATTCATTCTGGCCCGGTGATTGTTTAAGTTGTTAATGCATTATTGATTGGTTTGGTATAGGAATTTAGGGGTGCTCCCAAGTGGAGAGCGGTTCCCCAATGCTCCCGACATAAAGGGAGTTCCCAGGGCGTTCCCCTGGTACCTTGAGGGTAATTTAGTTAGCTAAATCCTACGATGATTCTCTATTTCTACGAATTTCATGCATTTGTAGGAAGGTTTTAATTATTTGTTCTTTACTATTCAGCAGGGTAATTCGCCTTTAATAAGGGATTTATCGGACTCCTTAACTTAAAAACGGAAGTTTTAATGGAGGTATCACCCCCTTCCGCCGAGGATATTTGAAGGCAAGTACCCGGCCGCTGGGGGGCCCTTGGGCCAAGGAACGGCCATTGTTTTATTATATCTCGGGAATTACCTAGAGGTTTGAATTGTTATCATTCACCCGATGGACTGACCATTGAGGTTGAAACTTGGATCGCTCTAAGCTGGGGAGACTGACTTGGGAAAGCGGATCCGGTCCCTTCCTAGGAGGTATGAAACTAATCCACCTCGGGATTTGGGGGGGGGGCATTGGGCGGGAGATAGATGATCCTCGTCTCCCTGGGCTCGGGATTCGTTTTGTGAAGGGATTTGAAGGTTCGTCCCGGCTATAAGTGTGTTGGGAGTCCAGGCATGTATGAAGTAGTAATAAACAAAGACTTGGAAGGCAATTACGATTAAAGACGTAGAAAACCCATCAACAAAACGTAGGACTAGGAAACGCAAATCGCCCTGTGAAGTGGAGTTGTTAAGCTTTGCTTTGCCGGTAGGAAGTTAGAATGTTTAGATCCATCCATAGCTGCCACGGACCCCTCCACTTACCGCAGCCAGGTAGGCGGTTCGTTGAGCCCAACCTACACCGCAACTTGCCACGACCCCCTAGGCTAGTATGCCGTCACCCTGGCCACGCGCGACCAGGGCTCGTCAGCAGCATGGCTTCCTCCAAAGCGGAGTTTTACTCTGTGGAGAAACCAGTACCTTTCTCGAAGGATACCGATGACAATGGTTTTGCAATTATGGATGAACATCTCCTAGCCACGAGTTTCGAGTTCCAGTATGGTACTGTGTGGCTCGAAAGAGAGGTTTACGGTGTTGATGGGAAGTTGATGAAGTATGTCTTCCAGAAATCGGATGAAAACGCACTTATGAGTCAGTGGAGAGTTCATCCAGGAAGATATAGGGTTCTTGGAGCTCCTCGCCGGCAGTTGATTGGTTCGTATGTCATGTTGGGAACTGCTGCTTCTGTTGTTCAAGACAAGAGGAATGTGGTCATGAAGATGGAGCCCACAACTTCCAGACAAATTGTTGAGCTCTCCGACTCCTCGGAGGAGGACGTTCCGAAAATTCCTTCTGTGGTTCCTTCTCCGGTGGTCGTGGTGCCGGACTTGAAGGACCTATCTAGTGTCATTCCTAAACTGAAGTCAATGGGAAGAATGCCTGGTTTCAAGAGTGAGTTGCGGGGGATTGACTGGGACACTGTCCCTGTTGAGCGTGTGCAATACCTTTCGGGGTCTTTTGATGGGGATGTCGTCTTCGAGCTCCCTCCACCTGGGCGGGGTGGACCTGTTTCGAGCCTCATGCATGGAATGGACAAGAGACACGATGGACACCCATGGTGCAAAACGAAGACATCCAATATTGAAAATGATGACAAGCTCATGTTCAGGAGAGCAATGTGCAATGGGCACCTGAGGTGCGAGAATTTGAGTTGCAGACATTTCTTGCGGTCAGAGGTTCAGAACCAGAGCGAGTGGGAGGGTGTCACCGAGAATCCTTTCAAGCCCGGTGAAGCACCTCCAAGCTCCAACACTTTCGTTTGCAAATTCTGCAAACGAGCGCCTTCCTGTCTGGCAATGTGTGGTGCAAGAATGTACTATGTGGTGCACCGTTTTCCAACCTTGACTAGAGCCGGTGTGCATTTCGGCTTCCACAACCATCCAGTGTCGAAGGGGGATTACATGGAAAGTGTTGAAACAGTCTCCAGGTTGATAAGACAAGAGTATGAGAGCAATCCAACAGTCACCACCTCCACAATTGTTCTTGGAGCAAGCAAGACTTTCCTGGAAACCCATATTCTTAGTGAAGGAGATTCTGTGGGCAGGAAACTCGACGGGCCAGCCTTGGACAATGTTATGGATCACTTCCCTACCTTGAGCTCGCCGAATATTAAAAACCGGGTGAATGCATTGAGGATCATGGGCTCTGCTAACAGAGGGTACGTTGATAATATTTTCGAATTGAAGCGACAGAGCAAGTATGACTACATTCAAGAGAGTGTGTTCCCAGGTCAAAGGTCGAACAAAGTGTATCTTTTCAAAATGTCCACAGCCGGGGAGGGCAGCGGAGACAGTCTTGTGAAGCGCATGTAGAAGGGTGGTTATCTTCAGAACTGTTTCCTTATGTTTGATCACGTCAAACGAGTGTAAGACTGGACAACAATGGCGTGTTATGTTTACGATCATTTCTACCAGCGAGTCATGACAATTGCAGTGTGTGACATGCAATCAGAGGATGCGGATTCGCAATAGCTAATGTGGAGAAGTCTCATTTGCGTGATGGACTCCCAGGGCGTCTCATCTCCAAATTTCGTCGGATTTGGCCGAAAGTGCTCAAGCGAATTTCAATGTTGTTCGCATTGTGTTTGGATCAGGAGATCCAAAGGTGCCAATGCCAGCAATACAACAGATCCGACTTTTACGTCTGTTATTTTCCAGTCGTATCAGCCTTTTATGACTGCATGACTGCCCAGTCAGATAGACCTAGTCAGTTGTGACAAATGAGTCGTAAGCGCCATAGAGTCGTATTTGCCAGTCGTGGAGCTCACTGTTGACGTGGCAACTGAGACGCCTAATCATAGTCATTGATAAGACCGTAGTAAATGACTGCGAATCCATGTCAGTTTCATGTGGAACTGAAGGGATATGCCACGTGTCACGTCAAAGGGAAGGCGACAGGGTCTTTACGACTGGCATATACGACTTCCGCAGATTAACCCCATGACAACACGTGGAGAAGACTGGACATGACACGTGGAGTCAAATTATGCACGATGGGGGTGGTCGTTATGACTGGGACATATGACTTCCATGGCGCACTCTAGATACTGCACGTGGCACAAGTATGGGCGAACACGAGGGGTGAAAGTGGCACGTGGCGGAGGCCCTGTGGATGGGAGGTAGTCGTGTACATGACCGTAGTCATGGGCCTAACTCTAGCTGCATTGAAACATGAAAGCACAATTAAAAGCACACGAAAACACATTTGAAACATGAAAGCACATTTGAAATTGGAACATCGATTCAAATACAACGTGACTTAATGTTCAAAGATCCGTTCCATAATCTAATCCGGTGCTGCTACAAAAATGCACAAGCTGCAAAGTCTATGTAGACTTCCAAATGCCTGAGCAGAAGATGCATACACTGGCATCTCTTGACCTTCAGCAATCCACTACCTTCATTAGCAGTGCCTGATTTTATCAATTGTGTCGCAGCTGCTGTGGCTTCATGTTGACCATCTACCCATGCAGGTTTCTTCTAGCTATCCTTCCACAACGAATCATAGGTAATCTGGAGCTTGAAAAGCCGGCCCTCTTGGATGAATCTGCACCCACACTCTATCATTGCTCCTCAGCTATCCATGCCCATGAGGGTATTGTTCCGAATCACATCTGGTACAATTCCAGCTTTGGTGATGCAACCATGTACCTCTTTGCATGTGCTTTCCAGGGAAGCCAGGCTTGCACACGCACTGCAAACACACACAAACATGATGTGGTCGAGCTGCACCCTTTCCCCCATCATTTGCTTTCAGGTCTCCAAAGCCCCATCCAGCTCTCCTGCTCTGCACGCCCTCACCACAAGGGCATATTTCAGAATGACATCAATTCAATTCCAGCTTGGATGATGTCACCACAAACCCCGTCTTCACTCATTGCCTACTCTAGTTAAGTGCAATTATGGGCTAGGCTGATACCACATCTCATTCAGCCATATTATCAAACTGCATGCCATTTGTATCCTTGTAGTTGTACCCAAACTTGGCATACATGTCCACTACGGCAACATTCAGAATCACATCAGATACAATACCAACTTTGACGATATTACCGTGGACCTTTGCACCATTTTTCATGGCTGCCAGGCTTGCATTTGACATACATATCCACCAAGGCAGTGTTTAGAGACATCTAGTGGTACAATTCCAGCTTTGACAATGTCACCATAGACCTTGCGTCCTTTCCAGGGCTACCAGGCTCGCATTTGACATACATGTACACCAAGGGAATGTTCAAAATGACATCAGAATGTCATCGCATTTGACATGAATTCCAGCTTTGATGATGTCACCATGAACCTCTTGGCCCCTTCCCAGGGCTTCTAGGCTCGCATATGCATATTACAAACACAAATGAACATGACCTGGTCTGGCTTCATCCTTTCCCACATCATTTGCTCTTAGGTTTCCAAAGCCTTAATCCCACATCCATGCTGCACATACCTTGCAATCATGGCACTCCACAACACCACATCTCATTTAGCCATGTTGTCGAACTCTCCCTTCGCATCAGGCTTGCTGCACCCACATTTGGCATACATGTCCACCAGGGCAGTGTTCAGAATGACAACTAGTACAATTTCAGCTTTGACGATGGCACATGGCCAAGAGTTACAATATCCCGCTACCAATGAGTTCAATGCATATCCTTGTCACATTGGCAATATCATGTCAAAGTCACTCCCAACTAGATTCACTCAACAACTAACTTGCAGAATTCAACATGAAAATTGAGGGCCGATTCTGATAAGAGGGGAAAACAGGGTGAAATGTGTTGAAGAAGGTGCCTTCATTAGCACTGCCTGATTTTATCAATTGTTCCGCTGCTGCTACGGCTTCCAGTTGACCATCTACCCATGCAGGTTTTTTGTATCTATCCTTCCACGGGGAATCATAGGTAATGTGGAGCTTGAAATCCAGCCCTCTTGGATGAATCTGGACTCACACTCTATCTGTGCTCCTTCAGCTATCTATGCCTCTGCACAAAATCATGCATACATCTTTGCCTTCTTGCTAGCAGCTGACAATGACAGCCTAGAATTGTTCCAGCAAACACCCCCAACCCTACTTATCAACGAGCAACGAGCTAACTTACAGAATTCAACATGCATCTCAGGGCCGAGTCTGGTGAGAGGGCAAAACATACTGAAATAGGTCGAAGAAGAAGGTGCCCTTGCGACATTGTCCTTGACCTTGTGTCATGACCCAACTGAAATGAATCACACGGCAAATCCCTAGCATTGCCAAAGGAAGGAAAGTTATATGGGCCCAGGTTTCTGTGCAAGGAAGATTGTTACCGTGCGAAGCCCAACCACTTCAACTTCCTCGCCAACCTTAATTATCCCCTGTTCTACACGCCCTGTGACCACTGTTCCACGCCCCTGTACATTCACATACCCACATGTAGACCAGCATCATCAGCGAAGGAGGGCACCTAATTACATCATGTCGACTACATTTCATCTTCACACTTTCTTTCTGTCTCTTCAAATATCAAGATTGTCCACATTCATCAATGTCTTGCCAAAGCACAGATGATAGAGAAAACACAGAATAATTTCAAAGCATACACTGCAGGACTGTGCCATTCCAGAGTGTTATAGAATACGGACTACATGTTTGCCTATGCATGTCCAAAAGAAGGCACACATTACATTACATAGATCAAAGTGAAGATCTAGACTTCTTACCGTATTTGTTTGCTGAAGAAGGACTTGGAACATTGGGTGTCCAAGTTTACGTACCACTGGATACAAAGCACCAGCAAAACTCTATAAGGCACTTCAAACACTATCCAAGTTGAGAATCTCTTTCTATGAGTTATCGCACGCGGCTTCAAACAAATAGTCGCAGCTGCTCAGTGCTAATCTGATAAGAATGATTGATCATCATGTTGGCCAGGGAGGTCTACAGATTAGAATAACACTGTAGAAAGCTGGCAAACCAAAACCATGATAAGCTTTATAACATCCATGAAAGTCCAACAGTAAAGCAGAAACCAGACCAAAATCGCTGCAGGGAGAGAAAAAAAACAAACTGGATGAGTCCACATGGACCACAGGTCCTATAGGACAAAATAAAATAACAAGAAAAGCCCATCAATCAGTTGTATTCAAGAGAAAAGAGAGAGAGTGTGTGGAGCAAACAATCTCGTTGAACAGCTGACCTTGGGTATCAAAGCATCAGAAGGTCCGGAGCTAGACTTCGAGCTGTCGGAGCCCATTTATCTCCCACCCCAAGCGCTGACAAAACCGACTCTCTCTGACTGAGCTTTCCGCAGACGTTAGAAAATACCATTTCATTTCATTTCATTTCATTTCATTTCATTTCATTTCTCTACCTGAAGTTCATCAATATTTGAGTGGTCACTTCGAACCAGACAATCAAAGACAGGAGGTGAAAATTGAAAGCACTTGATCGACATATCTGCACATCCATATGATATTCCTGTTTGTGAGTGCTTGTATCCAGTTTATCCTCGAAAACATCAACACAAGCATCCAAAAACTGAGTCATCCCACCTACAGCCAAACAAGATGACCACAGTGCAGCTGAGCGAGCAAAGATTGAAACACGACATGCTAAGACCAAGCTGACTCTCCGAAGAACCTTGTAAACAGCAGGAAGAATACCAAATCATGGTACTAACAGTCGCCGAGAGCCCACATTTGCAGGATGGACAAACTTCTTCACATCGTACATTGAGAAAAAGCCACACCTTGAGACTGCGGTTGTCCATCGTGAAGGTGCCCAGCCGCTTCCCATAGTAGTCGATGGCCACATTGTGCACCACATCTTCATGCCTCGATTCTAGGGTTTGAGTCCCTGTCTGCCCCCTATCCCACCAGCTCCGCTCGTCGTCTCTCATGATCAGACTCGACCCTAAAACAAAACAAACATAGCTCCGTCGATGTCTCTCATGATCAGACTCGACACTAAAAGAAAGCAAACACAGCTCCGTCCTGTTTGTCATCTCTCACGATCAAACTCGACACAAAGAAAACAAACAGATGGCAGGGGAGACAAAAAAAACGCTAAGTCCCCTCTAACTCATGACTAGATGGATGAATGTAGCAATAGATGGATGAATTTTGGGTTTTCCATCAATATATCCATCCATTCATTTGTTTTTCCATGTTTTGGCCATTTTAATTTCATCCATTCATCCAAAATAAATCTTTAAATGAGTTTCACTGTCAGTTCATCCAATAGCTGCTAGCTCAAAGTTTGCATTATCATTCGTTCCTACGTTCATCCAATAGTTGCCAGCAAGGCATTTGTTGTATCATTCGTTCATACATTCATCCAATGCACAAAAGTTATGTTTGATATGTTCATCCAATAGTTGCCAGCAAGGCATTTGTGTATCATTCGATGAGATAATACAGTTGCTTTGTTTCACTAACCTTAACCAGCAGTCGATTAGTTTTACTGTTAATTTGCTGGATTAGTGAAACAGTAGTTAAATATTTTTACTACTTATTATCCTCATACTTAATACTGCAACCTAACAACCCTAAACTCGAGCACATTCATCCTAGTTCACTTATCCTAATTCATCCTAATCATTCATTCATCCATTCA
The DNA here is from genome assembly GCA_030704615.1 of Takakia lepidozioides. Taxonomy (NCBI): domain Eukaryota; kingdom Viridiplantae; phylum Streptophyta; class Takakiopsida; order Takakiales; family Takakiaceae; genus Takakia; species Takakia lepidozioides. The sequence continues at coordinate 46,640,176 of CM060732.1, forward strand.
TTCATTCATTCACATGGTGTGGTTTAGTGCCCGCGAGCAATGATATGTCGACACGTCGTCATTTGCAATCACATCCTACATCTGTTTCATCCATTTGCATCGTCCACGTAGACACTCCTTGGGCAACCGGCAATCGCCACGTGCAGTCGTGAATACTGGCAGTCATACATTCCCATGCCCACGTCATCCTGTTGCAGTTTTGGCCATGACTTCTAGTCGTATCTACCATCTTCCCCTATCTGGTCAAACGTGTTTGACCACAGATCCTGACGTGGTGGAGGTACAAGGTGGCATATACGACTTCTGGTGGTCACAATTGGCAACCAGGACTGCCCCCTTGCATTTTGTAGATATATATGCTACGACTGGGCAAATGTGGCAGACGTTAAAGCCGAGATCTGTTGTAGTGCAAGAAGAGAGCGAACATGTCTTTTCCATTGGACGCAGTCCCTTGAGAAACATACAAAGGCAGACATCAAACCGGAAATGCAGCCTACTCATCTTAGGCTATGCAAACAGTACAAAGATGCCAAAAGCATGGTAGAGGCGAATACATTATTCCAGACAATTCGTGCCTGGTGGTTCTCATTTGGGGCTGCATCAAAAGACAGTATGAGAGCGCTAGAAGACTGGCTGGCATTTTGGCACTTCCGGTACAGACAATGGGGAGCATGCATGACATCGGTACGTGAATTTGAGAGCATGCGAATTTCGTTGGTTTTGTATATATTTGCAATCATGTGTGTTGTGGTGGGGTGTGCCTGTTCTCTATTTGATGTATGTTTTCCCATTCTGTAGCACTTGTCAATTGAAGAGATGGCGGACATGCCCTCTTGCAATCTGGCAGAGACAGTGCACAATGTATGGTTGCAGCAATCTGGAAAGCGGGGCCGGTGGCCACGACAGATGATTTGATTTAAACTCTACTACAACAGACGAGATATCGGGAGTTCTTGCGGGGTGGCGTTGGTGGCAAGGGTCCAGACAAGTCTGAGTTGATGTTGCGAGCAGCAAGAAGATCAGGGGATCCAAACAAGATTGCCAGGGCTGTCAGTATGTGTGCGGAAGGAACTCCACTGGTGCGTTCCCCATCTGGAGTTCAAAGAGAGATTCGGGTCTTGTAAACGGAAATTGAGCACCCCTCCTGGGTTGGATGCGGACTCCCACTGGCCAGACATGGACAACTTCTCCATGCCGCGTGTTCCATTTCATCAGAGGTTCGTTTCCAGCATATCCAGTGCAGACGATCCTTTGTCACAAGCCAAAGGCAGCCATCTCCCATAGTGAATGCAATGGGGCAAGAGACCAACGTGCTCCCCCCCTGTGGTGGAGTCCATGTGCCCCGACGAAGTCTGGCACATAGAACGCACCACTGTTGGCTCTCCAGTGAAGTGCACGGCAATCAGAGCAACCAATCGTGAGAAATGCAAGTCCCTCATATCCAGAGACAAGGTCCGCACTCCGGCTCCGACCTTCACTGGTTTGTTTTGCCTTACGGGCAAGCCGAGGCAAAGAACCACAAATTCTAGTTCTGCCCTGACGACTGTGGTAGGTGCATGCGTGGGACTGTGCGACCATCGGTTGTCATAAAGCCTCCTCCACCAAGCGTTTGGCCTGTGAAGGTGGGGACACATCTCACAACTCAGGAGATTGTCATGTTGGAGGAGGCAGGCTTCACCCTTCAACGAGCCCCCTCTGTACATGCAAGTGCTTCTACTTCAGCAAGTTCTCGAGTGCCACCACCCAACGTTGATGCATGGCCAACAAAACGAAATGGGAAGCTGGTTCGTCGTTTCCCTCCGACTGCCGAACACTTCGGCAAGGTGGAATCCGCTCGAATGCTTCAAGGTCGTGTTACAGGCACTATGGAAGTTCCACATCCCGGGTATGGACGAATCTACACTATGATGACCTCCCCATCCGATATGCACGACCGGTTGTACGACATCATAGTTTCAAATTTCCCCAATTGCACTTGTCCTGATTTTGTTGGCATGCTTACAACAAGTTTGGGAAAGACAGGAAAATTTATACCCTGCAAGCATCTATATTTTATCTTCTTGAACAGAATGGTTTGTGATCCCAGACGCGACATCTTCATTCACCAGGCCACCATGAGTTTCAACGAGGTGGATACACTTATGCAGTGGGATATGAGCACATAACATCCTCTTCACTTTAGTCATCTGCAAATTCCATTACTGGATTTCAGAAGAGTTGAAATTTGAACTTGATGTCCCTTTGTATATTTGGTGCCAATGCAGTCTCCAATTATGTTGTGCAATGTGTGCCATTTCTTTCTTGTGTATAGTCGTTCGAAAATAAATGGAATGGATGCGAATGCTTTCAAAAGTCGTTCCTGCATTTTAATTTTTGGTGTTTTGGATGAATGAATGCCACGGCTATAGGCCCCTCGGCTATAGGTGCTATATATTTATGATGACATGGCATTTGGCAAGTTGTCCAGATGCCATGTCATTCTGACGACTGCCACGTCAGACGGATAACAACATGTCAGCAGGCCCTCGCCACGTCAGCCTTACGCTCGCACCACGTCAACGTGACCCCACGTTCACGCCACATCAGCTGGTGTGAGCCTGCGCTCACGCCACATCACCATCGCGTGAGCGTACACTCTCGCGCTCACGCTCACGCGGAAGTCACGTCCGGCTTAGATGGGCCTCGACATAGGAGACGCACTTAGAGACATAGGAAATTACACTTGGTCTTAGATTTCAATTCTTCACATATGGGCCAAACGGCATAGGCTACACTAGAGGTCGCACTTGGACCTCGACATAGGAGCCACACTTGGATACATAGGGGATTGCACTTGGACTTAGGTGACACTTGACAATTGGGCCAACAGCACAAGCTACGCTATCAATATATGAAGCGAGACGTTTGTTTTGTTTTGTTTTGTTTTGTCACGTTGAGATGTCCCAAACTGCGAGGCCCCAGCCCCGGTGCTTGGTACCGTTGGAAAGCCCTCGACGAGGAGGGGTGCACGGGCTTGCTCTCATAATTTTTGGACATGCGGTGTGGGAGATGTGGAATTCCAAGTACTTTTGGTCGCTGGAAAAAAATAGCATAATGGGCATTCCTAGACAATGGTTGGAGCCTCGACAGGAGAGATATCAAGGGAAAGGTCTCCGGTTCAAATGTGGTCGTAGGCTCTGTGGAAAAAAATTGATTAGATATGGCTTGCTTCATATATTGATGCACTTGGACTTAGATGACATTGGACACTTGGGCCAACGGCATAGGCTACCCAGAAATTCGGGAAAAATAGCAAAGTGGGCTTTTCTGGACAATGATTGGAGCCTCGATAGGACATATATCAATAATGATTGGATATATTACTACTCAATAAATTCATGAAAAATGAAAAAAAAAAATTGGGCCTTAACGTGGGAGACGAACTTGGATACATAGGAGATTGCACTTGGGCTTAGATGACACTGGACACTTGGGCCTCTACAGAGAGATGCACTTGGATACATGAATAGAAGATTGCACTTGGGCTTAAATGGGCCTTGACATAGGAGACGCACTTGCATACATAGGAAATTTCACTTGGTCTTAGGTTTCAATTCTTCACACATATGCCAAAGGCGTAGGCTACACTAGAGGTTGCACTTGGGCCTCAACATAGGAGACGCACTGGGATAGATAGGAAATTGTACTTGGTCTTAGATTTCAATTCTTCACACACATGGGCCAAAGGCACATGCTACCCTAGAGGTCGCACTTGGGCCTCGACAGACGTAGAAGATCTTACACTTGGGCTTAGATGACGGTGGATCTTTGGGCTTAGATGACACTGGACACTTGGGCCAGCGGCACAGGCTACCCTAGTACACTTTATCTCTAATATGAAATAAATGACAATGTTGTCATAATTAACATCGAGATAGACACTCCAAGTATAAATTATGGTGTCCCTTTAACATCCCAACCAGTGTTTTTTAATCTGGCAAAAAATTGCCAGATTTCGACCTCGAAAATGGGTCAGCTACTTTTTCTAAGGAATTATGGGAATAAAAATCAAGAAAATCGCCAGAAAGCACCAAAGGTTATCTACCAGGAGCCAGATTCCTACGTGGACCTGTTAAAATATGACATCTGCAATGTAGCCTCTTTTCTAGCTCTGTCACCTCGTGATTCTCGCCACAAGGGCGTTGGGTAGAATCTACATGTCGCCCTGCCTGCGATTTTGGAGAAGTGAAAAAAAAAACACTGATCCCAACTGCAAAAGGGGATGATTGAGGCCAACTCGCGAAGAAAAACATGGATGGACGCTCTCGGCGCTCCACGTTTCGCGGTGAGAGAAGAACTAACGGTCGCTTCGTCTCTCTAGTGAGGTTTCTCCCAGGCTGCTGGACGCTACATGTTGTCATTGCCTGGATTCTCAAGTGGTTTGCGTATAGCATAGAATTATAATGTTTTTCCCTGTTCTCATAAAACTGGTTTATGTGTGTTTTTCGCGCTTCTGCGTGTTTTTTCGCTCTTCCTAATATCCAAAACGAATCATCCCAACCCTCCATGTTTCATTCATCATTTCGTGCGTGCTATCGCCGCCTTCGTCTAATTACTTCGACCTTCCCCCCTCTCAGCAGCCGGCTACCATTTATGGTGAGACAAGCGGTCCCTATCACTTCGATTCAAAGTGGTGCCACCTTTGTGAACTGGCTACATTCCAGCTCAAGCTAGACGAAGTATCTCTCTCGTCTAGTTAATCGAGCTTCACTCCTCCCTTTCCAACTGCCCACTGCTCCTATCTATGTGTTCTAATTCTTGAATTCTGCTTTAGTTTCTAGACAGCGTGCATTCCTTCTTCACTATCAATGTTTTCTTCTCCAATCATATCTCGGATCGGAGTTTGCTTTTTCTGCTGTTCCCTGTTAGTTCGACCTCCACCGGCGTCCCCTCCGGTGCCTTCCGTTCTGACTCTAACTACATCTGAGTGCTAAGTCTCTCTCCCTCTACCCCGTCCCTCTTGCCTTCCTTCCAATGGGTCCCAGCTACATGTCTCACCAGCGATCCAAATCCTCAGTTTGGCCCCGTCGCCACCAAGGCCAGCAGAGCTCGCGGCTTCCTGGTGTGTCCCAGCCATCCTCAAGCTTCGGCTTCTTCATGGCCCACCAGGCAAGATCCGTAGGAGCTCGGCAAATTTATAGGCCAAAGCAGCTCCCTCACCCCACGGCTCCTCTCCCTCCCCACGTCCTTCCCAAGGTGGTAGGATCCTCATCCGTTCCGGCGCAGTTCATCTCCACGCCAGAGCTGGAGGAAGTGGAGTTCAGCCCTGACCACCTCGAAGAGCAAGTATCTATGAACAAGGATCTCCCCCTCATCAAGTTGGACATCCCGGATCTGCACAGCAGAATCACAGGTATGGAAGAATCTGGTATCTTGCTACATTTCCCTGGTAGAAAGGTGTCGCGTTCTTACGTAAGAGATTGGGCGACTCGGTACTTTGGGGGTCACGGCGACCTCACGCATCACTTCTGCATAGCCAAAGGGCGTGGTTTCTTTTCTATCATGTTTGAATCTCCTGCAGCTGCTGATAAGGCCCTGCAGTTCAACCCGCATCAAAGGGGATTTAACGTGAATATTTTCCTGTGGTCCTCCAAGCTCGGAAACAAAAACGACAAGTTGTGGGGTCCTAGAATTGTTTCCATTCCGTTTATACCGGATCAGTACCTGGTCAACCTGCCAGACATAGCCAATCATTTCGGCTCTTACCTGGGCTGTCTAGGGGTCTTTGATCCCCTCATGAATACTGATACCCTCTGGAAAAACCCGGCGTGGAAATCTGCCACCATTGCTACCAAGATGAATGAAAACGGGTGCCCCAAAATGGTGCTTATGATGCCTTATGAGGCGGTTCTGCCAGATTATGTGCGTCTGCCAAATGACTTGGAAGGGAACTACTACACGATTAGGCTGATAGAGGATGTCTCTTATTCAGCCTGCTTCGGCTGTGGCAAGCAAGGTCACATCAAAATCAACTGCCCCCTTTCCAAAAGGAAAAGATCCCCTAGTGTTCTGCACAATGTCCACCCCTCCTCCAATGATCAATTCAATTCGGTCTCCTCAACCCCTACCCCGCCTCCCCCTCCCCATGTCCCTCCATTTCCCTCCCTCTCGCTTCTGTCTCCTCCCCTTTCTCTATCAGCAAATTTGCTCCAGTTTAGCCCGGTTCACATTGCAAAAAAACAAAAAGATCCTATGGACCCAATGCATCTAGAGGCCAACTTCTCAATGCCGGTCCCTAATGGTGTGGAGATGCCCCCCCGCCCTGTCACTGTGCATGCAACTTGCCATGGGAGTCCTTCTCCTCCGGTTCAAGACACTGCAGGGTGCGATCCCCCCAA